>CM019065.1:72585577-72869681 GCA_009667805.1 Leptobrachium leishanense
TCAGGAATCCGGCTTTTCCTCTGGTCCTGCCTTACTCAGGGTCCTATTCCAAAGTTGGTGCTAACTTAACCAGAGCTGTTTTAAACTTACCAAAGTTGTTATAGAGCCCTATTTCCTACTTGGCAATAATATAGAGATGCTAATGGGGAAAACCTGTGCCATTTTAGCACCATATTGCGGGGCAGGCGCTAATTCAGCAGCCTGCCCCAGGAACGCAGCGCTATCCTCAGTGATATTTGTGGTAGCGCTTCTGCGCTGTCTTGAGTATCACCACCTGGAGTCCACAGGACTCCTTTGAGGGTTGCGCTGCTATTGTTAAACAATCACCAACTTTGGAATATTGTCCCCAGTTTCTACTTCTGGTCCAGGAATTCCACCTGTCTCTCAGAGCATTGGCCAGCTTCCTGTTAAAGGGTGTGACTTCCTATAGTCAGTGCTCTGTTCTTGAGTGACCTGTGTGTGTCGGTCCTTCTGCTCTAACCACACTTTTCCCTGCTGATTCTGCATTCCTTCTACCAGCTCGTCAGAGGCATGATCCAGCAGGTCAGCTGACACGGCAGCACAAGCCTCCATGGAGTCCTATGGATTCCAGGAGGGGATACTTGGGGCAGCACGTTAGCGTTGCGTTACGGGACAGGCTGCTGAATAAATGGCTGCCTCGTAATATGGAGCTAAATGGGGACGCTAAGGGGAAACCTGCAGGTGCAGGTTTTCCACCTTAGCGTCCCCGTTTTAGCGGGTAGTATGTACTACAGTCCCTTTATGGGTTTCAACATAAATTTGGCTATACAGTGTATTTTTTTCAGCCACTGTACCCATTAAAGTTTTAACCCCCCCCCCCACCCGGACTCAATTAAATTATTAAAATTTCAGCTGTAACGCATAATTACAGAATATTAATAGCTGAAAAATAGGGTATGGGTCAATCAATAAACACCATAATAACCACTAATATATCATCTAAATTACCAGTCTTAAGGCTACAGCCACTGGCCATAACACTAGCGCCACTTCCAGGCTATTTCTTGGTGCCTTATCTTTGATACCTTCAAGCAATAGACCACTGGAAGCTGAAAACGCTCCCATTCACAATGGCACCACGCATTAACCATAAAACACAGTTATAAAATGGACAGGGGTCTTAGGAGCTGCCGTTAAGTATGTGGATTAGTATGCCCAGATCAGGCACCTAAAAATGAAAGCATTCACGAAAATTAAAATGTGTATGCTTAAAATGGGCTCTATCTGAAGTATATACACAAATACAGTGATTGTTCCAAAGGATCAATCACACTTGGCAAAAAAAAGCCCTGTCACTACTCTAGTCTCCTTCACCCTCTCAAAGATGCCTTACACACCATCAACTACACTTTCATCTTTGATAGACTTTGCTCCTTTGGCCTTCAAGATACTGCCTTACCCTAGTTTGAGTCATACCACCTCCAATCACTCTTATAGTGTCTCCTTGCGCCATTATTGCTCTCGATCTACGCATATTCACTGTGAAAATCATTTGCTATTTTGAGTTTCAATAACATCTTTATGCTGGTGACACACAGGTATACCTGTCCTCTCCAACCTTGTCTCCCTCTTTCCTGAGTTGAGTATCAGAAGGTCTTTCCAATAGCTTTTCATGGATGAGTTCACATTACCTCAAACTCAACATCTCAAAGATCAAACCTCTGCTGATTCCTCCCTTGTATTCACCTCTGACAGATTTCTAAATTATGTTCTACCATCACTCTCCCCCTCATGTCCACTGTATGGGAGTGATAATGGACTCTGCCCTTTCCTTCAAGCCGTACATTCATTCTGTTACTAGACATGTGCAATTCAGTTCGGATCAAACTGATATTTGTCAACAATTCATATCAATCTGAATTTCCGAATCACCAATATCCAAACCCAATCCCTTCCAAATTAAAATATCACAAATTGATCCAAAATTTTCCATTTGTAATCAGCCAGATCCAAATAGAATGAGATCTATTGGTATTAATTCAGAATACTTAAAGCAATTGAAAGAAATGGTAAGTCTAAGCCTATCGCATTCCCTATTTATAAAACAAGCGGAAACAGTAATAGTAACGCTAACTCTAAACATAAAACAAGCAGAAACTCTAACCCTAACTGTAACAAAACCCCTAACAATGAAACAAGCAGAAATAGTAACTGTAACTTTTACTCTTACCTTCAGGGCCGTCTTTAGCGCAGGGCAAAAGGGGCAGCTGCCCTGGGCCCAGTCAGTGTTATGGGGCCCAAAGCAGCTGCTCTTGAGCCCGCAAAAATCGTGGTGTCACAGGCTGCCTCCCCTCCGTGGTGATGGTGACAAGTGACCACAGCGAGGAGGTGAGGCCGCACGAGAGAGGGATGCATCTTGGGAGCTGCGTTTGGCTCCTCCCCCTTCTCTTCAACATGCAGTTCCCCCGCAAGAAGATCCTGGATTCAGGAAGTAGTCAGTGCTCTGCCCTGCCAGGCCAGCCTGTCTGAGAGACTACAGCAGCATGAAGTAAGAAGCAGGGCTCTGCTTACAAGACCCTCTGTTCCCCCACCCCTCCAGCTTGTCTATGTCACATGTTAATTTGTATATAGATGGTGTGTGTGTGTTGTGTAAATTATGTATATATGTGTGATGTGTAAATTATGTATATATATGTGTGTGTGTGATGTGTAGATTATGTATATATGTGTGTCTGTGTGATGTGTAGATTATGTAAATATGTGTGTCTGTGTGATGTGTGATGTGTAGATATATATATATATATATATATACATAATGTGTGGTGATGTGTAGATTATGTATATATGTGTGTGTGTGATGTGTAGATTATGTAAATATGTGTGTCTGTGTGATGTGTGATGTGTGATGTGTAGATATATATATATATATATATATATATACATAATGTGTGTGTGATGTGTAGATTATGTATATATGTGTGTCTGTGTGATGTGTAGATTATGTAAATATGTGTGTCTGTGTGATGTGTGATGTGTAGATATATATATATATATATATATACATAATGTGTGTGTGATGTGTAGATTATGTATATATGTGTGTCTGTGTGATGTGTAGTTTATGTATATATAATGTGTGTTAGTGTAAATTGTGCATATATGATGTGTGTGATGTGTAGATTATGTATGTATATATGTGTATGTGTGATGTGTAGATTATGTATATATATGTGTGTGTCTGTGTGTAGTTTATGTATATATAATGTGTGTTAGTGTAAATTGTGCACATATGATGTGTGTGATGTGTAGATTATGTATATATATATGTGTGTGTGATGTGTAGATTATGTATATGTGTGTGTCTGTGTGATGTGTAGATTATGTATATGTGTGTGTGTCTGTGTGATGTGTAGTTTATGTATATATAATGTGTGTTAGTGTAAATTGTGCATATATGATGTGTGTGATGTGTAGATTATGTGTGTATATATGGTGTGGAAATGTGTGTGATGTAAATGTGCTGTCTATCATAATGTTTATGCTTTAATAAGAAGAATCAGTGATAGATTTGTGTGAAGTGTAATGTACGGTACATTAGTTATAGTGGAGTGTAGCACCATCTAGTGTCCTTTTGTGGTAGTACGGCTGTTAAACCATTTCATTATATTAGTAATGTATAGGAAGGAAGTTATCATTAATCAGAGAATGCTGGGTAGAATCTTGACAGGAAGTGAAGCATTCACCATTTTGTGTCTGAAAGTTATTACTGAAGCGAGGCATGTGTTTCTCATCCATCGCCATCTACCCCTAGAGAGCTAAAAAAGTAAGTTTACTGTATCATCTGTTAATGAAAATGCTGTTATGCATGTAATGTGATGTTTATGAAGTTTGTTTTTACTGTATTACAGTTTCACCTGGCTTGTCTTAATAAATCTGAGATCAAATAAATATGGTATCCAAGTTTGTGAGACAAGAAGGTTTAGCTCGATGTCTTCGGACAGAACAGTGAAATTTTCTAGCTGACCTCTGAGAAGAAGATAAGCTGACTGCGAAGTCTGTACAGCCCGGGGCTACACAGCATCCATACAGTCAGAAACTTTAATGAAACATACCTGCGGCAGGCGAAGCAAGCAGCCAAGCTACACAGAGGCGCGCAGCATCGACACGAGCGGTCTCTATACAGCAAGACAGTTTCTTCCCCGCAGCCATGCCTCACAGTGAGACATCTTCAATCAAAACAAGATCAGAAGCAAGCTCATCCAAGTCATTTGTCGCAAATGCAGCAGCCATAGCCCGTTCGAAAGCGGAAGCAGCAAGAGCCAGGGTCGCATTCGCAGACCAAGAGCTACAGATGAAAAAGGCAAAGACCGAGCTAGCTCAGCAGGAGACGTCCCTGAAATTACAGCAATCTATCTTAGAAGCTAACATGGAGAGGCTGGCAGTAGACCGAGATGTTGCCGTTGCCATTGCAGAAGCAGAAGCATTAGAAGCAGCTGTCTACATTGAGTCAAAGGAATGTAGAAGCATGCCGAGTTTAGAGGAAGACAGTCAAGATGCAACGCAACGAACCTCAGAATATGTCCACCAGCACTATAACCCAAGCAGCATCCCACAAAAAGAAACCAAACAGGACGTCGGTGAGTCACAACAGATAAAGCAAAGACGAGACGACCTCGGAACCCAGTGCGACAAGCAAGAAAGGTCCGACAGGGTGCCAGACTTTCCCGTCTCAACCAGACCTTCTATTCCACAAGGTACACAGCCTTCATACAACTACCAAACACCTGTCTTCACTCCAAAGGTGTATGCAATGAGTCCGTATGAAATGCCAACCTTAAGCAGGTATGAGCCCAACACACCTAAAGAGGAGACTTCTATCAGGTATGCCTATACACCGCACCAAAATACACCAGCAACCTACTCCAATCACAATCAGGCTACTATAGACTTTGCAAAATTCCTTGCGAAACGTGAGTTAGTTACCCAAGGTCTTGTTAAATTTAGTGATCGCCCTCAACACTACAGGGCATGGCGATCCTCTTTCCAGAGTGCTATTCATGGTCTAGATCTATCCTGCAGGGAACAGATAGACCTCCTAGTAAAGTGGCTCGGCAATGAGTCTGCTGAACAGGCCATAAGGATCAGAGACATTAATATAAATCACCCTGAGATAGGCCTTACAAACATATGGGACAGACTGGATAGGTGTTATGGTTCACCAGAAGCTATAGAGAATACACTGTTTAAAAGGATAGAAGACTTCCCAAAAATGCCCAGCAGAGGTTATCAAAGGCTCAGAGAATTCAGTGATCTGTGTATGGAGTTACGAGTGGCTAAAGCAGAAGGAGACTTACCTGGCCTTTCTTATCTTGACTCTGCCAGAGGGATTCACTCCTTAGCACAAAAACTTCCTTATGAGTTACACGAAAGATGGATCACTCATGGCTGTAACTACAAACGAGATCAAATGTGCCTTTTCCACCCTTTAGTGAGTTTGTAGACTTTGTAGACAGACAAGCAAGAATGAAAGATGATCCCAGTTTAATTTTTCCAGTGTCTTATTCCACTTCCTTTGGCCCCAAACAACCCAGAGCTCCAGTAGCCGTGCACAAAACTAACATTTCTTCCCAAAGGTTTACAGAGTCTCAACTAGAGGATCGAGACAGCGACCCTACAAAGTTCTGCCCTCTACATAAGATGCCACATCCTCTACAGAAATGCAGAGCCTTCAGGACAAAGACTATCCAGGAGCGCAAAGCTTTCCTCAAGGAGAACAACATTTGTTTCAAGTGCTGCTCTTCATCTACGCACTTCGCCAAGGACTGCAAGGTCAGTGTCAAGTGTACAGAGTGTGGCAACACAGAGCACAACACAGCTCTACACCCAAGGCCTACTCCAAGAACCCTCCCACCTGTGCATGGTGACACAGAGCAAGGCAGGGAAGCCAAAGACTCTAGTACAGACGCCATGGCAATCACTTCACAGTGTACTGAAGTCTGCAAAGGAACTACAGGCGGCAGATCCTGCTCCAAAATCTGTCCTGTGAGAGTTTACCCAAAAGGACGCAGAGACAAAGCGGTCAAGCTCTACGTCATTTTGGATGATCAGAGTAATAGGTCACTAGCGAGATCTGTGTTTTTTTACATTCTAAACATTAAAAGCCCGAGCAGCCCTTACTCCCTTAGAACGTGTGCAGGTACAGTGGAAACGGCGGGGAGAAGAGCTGATGGGCTACAAATTGAATCTATGGATGGTAAGACATGCCTACCCTTACCGACCATAATAGAGTGCAACCATATGCCAGACAACAGGTCAGAGATTCCCACACCAGACGCAGCAGCTCACCACACTCACTTAAAGCACATAGCACATCTCATACCAGAACTAGACGATCAGGCTCAGATAATCTTACTTCTTGGGAGAGATATCTTGCAAGTCCATAAAGTTAGAAAACTGATAAACGGTTCCCAAAATGCCCCATATGCCCAAAAACTAGACCTCGGGTGGGTCATTATAGGTGATGTTTGCCTAGGGGGTGCTCACAAACCGGCATCTGTTAATAACCTGCTCACTAGTACCTTCGAGAATGGTCGTCCTTCTCTTCTCCAACCCTGTCAGAATCACATCCTCATAAAAGAGCTACCACACAACAACACCTACGACGACGACCAAAATGACTTAGGAAGCACAGTGTTTAGGAGGACAAAGGAAGATGACCAGGTAGCAATGTCCATAGAGGATAGACTCTTCTTAGAACTTATGGAAAAGAGTATAGAAAAAGATGTGACTAATAGCTGGGTTGCACCTCTTCCCTTTAGACCTCAAAGACGACGTTTGCCCAACAACCGAGAACTAGCACATAAACGCCTCTCGTCCCTAAGACACAATCTCCAAAGGAAACCAGAGATGAGTGAACATTTCTTTTCCTTCATGGAGAAAATATTCCAGAACGGTCATGCTGAGATAGCCCCAGACCTCAAAGACACAGAAGAATGCTGGTACTTACCCATATTCGGGGTTTACCACCCTAAGAAGCCAGGGCAGATTAGAGTGGTGTTTTTCTAGCGCCAAGCATGAGGGTGTCTCTCTAAATGATGTCCTTCTCTCGGGCCCTGACCTTAACAACAGACTGTTAGGGGTGCTTCTTCGCTTTCGCAAAGATTCAGTTGCGTTCATGGCAGACATACAACAAATGTTCTACTGCTTTCTTGTTAAAGAAGAACACCGTAACTTTCTGAGATTTCTCTGGTTCAAGGACAACAACCCTTCTGGAGACATCACAGAATACCGTATGAGGGTACACATATATTTGGCAACAGTCCTTCCCCTGCTGTTGCTATATATGGCCTCAGACACTCTGCTAGAGTAGGCGAGTCAGAGTATGGGTCAGATGTCAGACAATTTGTAGACAGAGATTTCTACGTAGACGACTGCTTGAAATCACTGCCTACAAATGAAGCCGCTATCAGTCTCCTCAAAAGGACTCAGGCAATGCTTGCCTGTTCCAACTTAAAACTTCACAAGATTGCTTCCAACAGTAGAGAAGTCTTGGAGGCCTTTCCTGTCGAAGATCGTTCTAACGAGTTAAAGGACTTAGATCTAGGCACAGACTCACTTCCCATGCAACGCAGTCTTGGTTTGCTATGGGACTTAAGATCTGACACCTTTACCTTTCAAGTAAACACAGAGGAAAAACCCTTTACCCGTAGAGGCGTCCTGTCTACCATAAATAGCCTGTACGATCCTTTAGGTTTTGCAGCACCTATCACTATCCAGGGTAAGGCACTACTGAGAGACTTGACCTGTGAGTCGTTAGATTGGGACCACCCTCTCCCCACTGACAAGAAGAACCTATGGACAGAGTGGAAGGACTCACTGACAGTTTTATCTAACCTTAACATCCCACGACCATATGTCCCTCTGTCATCTGAAGACTATCAGACGCAAAAACTTTGTGTGTTTTCAGATGCTTCTGTTAAGGCAATTGCTGCTGTAGCTTACCTGAAAACCATAGACAATAAAGGACAATGCCACATAGGGTTTGTAATGGGGAAAGCCAAACTTGCACCACTTTCTGAACACACCATACCCAGGCTGGAGCTTTGTGCTGCAGTCTTAGCTACAGAGCTAGCTGAACTAATTGCAACAGAGATAAACGTAGAAATTCAAAAAGCTGAGTTTTATACAGACAGCAAAATAGTTTTGGGTTACATCCATAATGAAATTAGACGTTTCTACGTCTATGTCAATAACAGAGTATTGAGGATAAGGAGGTCTACCCTCCCAGAGCAATGGCATTTCGTGCCCACAGACCGTAATCCTGCAGACCTAGCGACCAGATCTGTAGCAGCCAGCCGCCTTGAGAGTACTTCGTGGTTCACAGGTCCCACCTTTCTACGCAGTACCGACTGTAACATTAAAGACCCCGCCACATTCGAGTTAATAGATGCAGACAAGGATCAGGAAATTCGCCCTCAGGTATCTACTGCAGTTACAACAACTTCTCTTAACCAGTTTAAAACTCACCGTTTCAATAGGTTTTCCACCTGGAGGTCATTAGTTAGAGCTATTACTTGCCTGAACCACATAGCTCAGTCCTATAAACAAAAACCACTGACTCCAGACAATTGCAGAGGTTGGCACCACTGCAAAAACGGCTACTCAGCGACTGACCTAGAACAATCTAAAAATTGGTTAATATCTGTTGTACAAAGAGAGGTCTTTGCTAAAGAAATTAATTGTATTCTCAACCAGAAACCTGTTCCTAAAGACAGTAGTTTAAAGAAACTTGATCCAATTCTTGATGAAAATGCCATGTTGAGAGTAGGAGGCCGTTTGAGAGAAAGCGAGTTAGAACTCTCAGAGAAACATCCGTTAGTGATTCCCGGTCACCATCATATTGCCTACTTACTCATTCAGCACTACCATGACCAAACTAAACACCAGGGTCGACTGTTTACTGAAGGAGCTGTAAGAGCTGCTGGACTATGGGTAGTCGGAGCTAAGAGATGTGTGAGTAGGATCCTCTTCAAGTGTGTCATCTGCAGAAAACTTCGTGGAAGGTTACAGACGCAAAAGATGGCCAATTTACCACCTGACAGACTTAGCATGGATCCACCTTTTACCAATGTTGGCCTTGATGTTTTCGGTCCATGGTCTGTCGCCACCCGGTACACAAGAGGGGACACTCAAACAGTAAACGCTGGGCAGTTATATTCGTTTGCATGTCCATCAGAGCGGTTCACATTGAAGTTATTGAGTCAATGGACACTTCAAGTTTTATTAATGCTCTGAGACGTTTCATAGCAATCAGGGGTCCAGTGAGACTCATTCGTTCTGACAGGGGCTCAAACTTTGTAGGAGCAGTAAGAGAACTTCAAATTCCTTCTAACTTGGACGTCCTTACAGTACAAAGATACTTGAGTGAGCAAGACTGCACGTGGATCTTCAACCCACCTCACTCTTCTCACATGGGAGGTGTCTGGGAGAGGATGATAGGCATAGCCCGCAGAATTCTTGACTCTATCTTCCTGCAAGTAGGAACTGCAAGGCTTACTCACGAGTGTTTAGTGACCTTTATGGCAGAGGTTACAGCTATCATTAATGCCAGACCTTTGACACCAATTTCAAGTGACTTTGAAGACCCGGTGATCCTCACACCCGCCATGTTGCTCACGCAAAAGACTAATCTTGCCGGTGCTCCAGCTGGAGAGTTTTGTGAGAAAGATCTTTACAAGCGACAATGGAGACAGGTACAAGTTCTTGCCAATACCTTCTGGAACCGGTGGAAGAAACAATGTATATCTACTCTACAAGTGAGGAGAAAGTGGCACACTGGAAAGCCCAATCTTAAACCTGGAGACGTTGTGCTAATGAAAGACTGTCAGACGCTAAGGAACATGTGGCCTTTAGGTCTGATCACCAAAGTACTCCCAAGCAAAGATAATCGTGTCCGTAAGGTCGAGGTCAGGACCTTTCAACAGAATGAGGTTAAAGTGTTCTTAAGACCAGTGAACGAACTTGCTCTGTTGTTTTCTATGGAAGACTCTGCTAGTGACGTCGTGTGACGTCAGACGGGGAGTGTGCTGTCTATCATAATGTTTATGCTTTAATAAGAAGAATCAGTGATAGATTTGTGTGAAGTGTAATGTACGGTACATTAGTTATAGTGGAGTGTAGCACCATCTAGTGTCCTTTTGTGGTAGTACGGCTGTTAAACCATTTCATATATATTAGTAATGTATAGGAAGGAAGTTATCATTAATCAGAGAATGCTGGGTAGAATCTTGACAGGAAGTGAAGCATTCACCATTTTGTGTCTGAAAGTTATTACTGAAGCGAGGCATGTGTTTCTCATCCATCGCCATCTACCCCTAGAGAGCTAAAAAAGTAAGTTTACTGTATCATCTGTTAATGAAAATGCTGTTATGCATGTAATGTGATGTTTATGAAGTTTGTTTTTACTGTATTACAGTTTCACCTGGCTTGTCTTAATAAATCTGAGATCAAATAAATATGGTATCCAAGTTTGTGAGACAAGAAGGTTTAGCTCGATGTCTTCGGACAGAACAGTAAATATCAAGTGTATATTATGCGTAAGTGTATATATATAATGTGGAAATGTGTATATGATGCAAGTCTGTATATGATGTATATATTATGTGTACATGTACAGTATATAGAATGTGTACATTATTATTATTATTCTTTATTTATAAAGCGCCAGCATATTCCGCAGCGCTGTACAATAAGCACAGTATAGACAGGGTTACAATACATTGAACAACATTTGACAAACAGTACAGGAGGAGATGAGGGCCCTATTCCCGTAGGAACTCACAATCTAGGAGGGTTGGGGTTGGAAACAGGAGGAGAGGACTGTAAGGGGAGAGTGATTGATGGTTGCGTCAGTGAGTTGGGTGGTAGGCTTCCCTAAATAGGAACGTTTTAAGGGAGGGTTTGAAGGAAGAGAAGTTAGGGGAAAGTCTGACAGTACGAGGGAGAGCGTTCCAGAGAGTGGGGGCTGCGCGTGAGAAATCCTGCAGTCTATCATGGGAAGAGGTGATGCGGTGAGAAGCTAGGCGCAGGTCACTGTTTGACCTTAGGGAGCGGGCTGGGGTGTATTTGGTGATTAGTGAGGACAGGTAGTGGGGAGCTGAGTTAGTGAGGGTTTTGTAGGTAAGGATAAGGATTTTGAACTTAATTCTGCAGTGGATGGGGAGCCAGTGAAGGGACTCGCAGAGGGGAGCGGCAGAGACAGAGCGGCGGGTGAGGTGAATTAGCCTGGCGGAGGCGTTCAGGATGGATTGTAGGGGGGAGAGGCGGGACAGAGGGAGGCCAGATAAGAGATTATTGCAATAGTCGAGTCGGGAGATTACCAGGGCGTGTATGAGTTGTTTTGTGGCGACAGCGGTAAGAAATGGCCGAATTCTGGAAATATTACGCAGTTGGTATCGGCAGGAGGAGGAAAGAGACTTGATGTGGGGGATGAAGGAAAGAGCAGAGTCAAGTGTAACTCCAAGACAGCGAACTTGGTTTGATGGGGAAATGGTGATACCCTCCACCTACATTGGATGTGTACGTGCACAAAGGATGTATATACACAATAGTACATATATATATATATATTGTGCATGATGTGTACACACAGAGATATTGTGTTTTTCTCACAGTGTGTATTTAGGATGTGTAATTGTAAAAAAAATTTATAAAACAAATAAATAGGCTTGTTTCATAAAATGTAATCTGTGTTTTTTTTTTTTTTTAAGGATGGGATGGAGAGTAAAATTCCTATGGGGGGGCCCAAGAAAATGGTTGCCCAGGGTCCAGTCAATATTAAAGACGGCCCTGCTTACCTTAACTGTAACCCTAATAAAAAAATCAAGCCAAAACTATATCCATTATCCTAACATTATCCCAAACCCTAATCATAAACAAGCACAAACAGCAACCCTAATCTTTAAAGGAGCAAAAACGATAACCCTAACAGTAGCCCTAACCCAATCAAAAAACAAGCAGAACCTGTAGCCCTAACCCTAAAAGTTATTTTTAACGTTCTGTCCTATGTGCAATTGTGCATGACATGAAAAGTGCTGATCCTAAACTATACATTTCATATCCATCATATCGATTCCACAATCTATTTTCATATCCACGACATATTACTATCTTGAAGGTGATTTTTTTAAAACAATAATACTTGTGAAATGCACGTATTTTTGATATTTTTATACATATTGGTTCCAAATATTGGAGATGTATGAATAAATCGGAGGAGAATGCATATATGCTTCTGATATTTCCAAATTGCTATTCGATTTATTTCTATCAGCCGTTTTTCTGTATATCAGATGATTCAGTTGGTGAAAATTCGGTACAAGGGGAATTTCAAAAACTGTTGCTGTTAAGTAAAAATATCAGGCCGTTTAAAAAGCAGAAAAACAAGGCAGAGTGCAAATATGTGTGCACCGATGCTTTTCAGCATCTCGTTGCCTTACCGTACAATCCCGGTCATGCAGGTTGTACTCTGAAGTCTCAAAGAAATACATCATACTGTAAACCCAGAAAACAAGCATGTTACAGTAAATTCTGGTCATATGTATTTTTACTTCAAATACCATAAAATTAGGGTCTAACTCTCATAAATACATGTGTTACTGTACATCCTGGACTTGAGAGTTGTAATTATAGAAAGTGAAAATATTACAGTATGGTCTTGCAGGTTGTACGTCAGTTAAATATTAAAGAAAGGACTTGTGGTTTGTAAATATAATGGTGGAATATTGTTTCCCCAAACAAATCAGACTGTCACCTACCTTTTTAAAGATTTTAATCCTGTCTTAAAACTTACCCATTTCGAGAAACATACCATTTGACTCTTTCTTTCTGAGCCATATACTCCATTGTTTCTCTAACTTGCAAACGCAAGTTCCAACACTGACAGTTTCCAGCAAGAAATAATTGACAGAAGAAACACAACAGTAGTAAAAGAAAAACTTAAAAACTATTACATACTTCACGCTAATGTTAACGCTCAGCTGTGTGAGCGAT
The DNA here is from genome assembly GCA_009667805.1 of Leptobrachium leishanense. Lineage (NCBI taxonomy): Eukaryota > Metazoa > Chordata > Amphibia > Anura > Megophryidae > Leptobrachium > Leptobrachium leishanense. The sequence goes on from CM019065.1 coordinate 72,598,589, forward strand.
AACGTTAGCTGAGGTAGCCCTAGCGCGGGCCGTCCATATTACATTTCGAACGCTAACGGGTTAAAAAAACCATTAGCGATTCATATCTGGTGTTTTTCAGCGCGAGCTTACTGTACTTTGCGCTCCCTATGTTTAACATGGGGAGCGCAAAGTGTTAATTAGCTTTATGATTACAAAGTCCTAACACTAATTACGTCCCGCTGCAGTTAAAGCTAGTAGTTGGTGCTAACTGAAACCGCTTCTGCGGAATCCGTCAGCACCAGCTGAAAAGAACCCAAAAAACAGATACTCCCCTCTCATCCTGCAGCGAGAACGGCGTCTCGAACCGCTTCTTCTTGCCGTTGGGAGTAGGGATGAGCCGATGACCCCCGTGTTCGGTTCGCATTCGAACTCGAACAATTTCAAAAGTTCGAGTTCGAACGTGAACATGAACCGAACTCAATGCAAGTCAATGGGACTCAAAAGTTCAATTTTTAGAGTACCCTCCAAGAGGGCATTTCTGCAAGATATTTGCCATAAAAGGTGTATGGGGTCCGGGTAGTGCTCTGGGGGACAGGAAACAAGGACAAAAAGTTTAAAAAAAGAAGTTTTTAAAGGAACAGTGAGTTCTCCATAAAATAAGGGTTAAAAATAAAAATGAAAAATTCCTTCAAATATCATGCCTAGGAGGTCCCCATAACCTGCTCGTGAAGTGGCGGATTTGTAGGATGTATAGAAATATCGCCAACAGAGACCCACACACGACACCTAGCCACCCTTAAGGGGTTAAAATGCACAGGGACTGGCTACTAACCTGTTAGATGAGGAAATGTATTATATGTATAAAGCAAGGTATATATGACAATGGATAGTCAGAGACTCTAGGGACTCAGCTTGTACGCTTTATGATAGACATTTTCACGTTGTGTTCTGTTACTAATGCAGAAGCAGCAAGACCATCCACCACGCTTGCACCAAAACTATAGATCTAACACAATAATAATTGTATGCTCACATAGGCCCTTTGGGAGAGGTACATAACATACAAATACTGGAATATTACGTTTAAATCTAAGGAGTGTGATAAAGATTTTATTAAGCCCTTGATGACAAATGACGTAACATCTACATCATTCACGATTGGCTTTACAGAGCCCTGGTCCTTAAGGGGTTAACCAGCATATCAGAGGAACATGTAGTAGAAATGAACACTTCTTAGAATTCAGAAGCACAGTGTTCATACATGTGCAGGAGCCACACAAGTCTGCAGGCAATGTATCAAATTCATGAGACCAGACTAATTAGAAGTACATGTTATTTCCAAACACTAATTAACACCTGTTGTTTACGCCGTTTGAGAGCCCTGCTGACGCTGTAAGCAAGCACATGTCATTTAGAGGTGAGAATCTTTGCACCTAGACAATACATTAGGCAGACTGTAAAGCATGCTTTCCTTGTAAACTAGATAATCCACATCACCTATTGCAGCATTTTAAAGATGAAACACACAGGCGGCGCAAAAAATCCTATGCAAGCCTCATGCACAGTATGCCAGGGGTCTCAAGCTCACGGCCCCCAACATGATTTGGACTACAAGTCCCAGGATGATTTCAATGCAATACATGGCGAGGGAATCCTGGGAGTTGTAGTTCAAAAATGTCAGGGGCACCAGAGTTTGAGACTAGAGCCCTGCTGCGAGCACATGTCATTTAGAGGTGAGAATCTTTGCACCTAGACAATACATTAGGCAGACTGTAAAGCATGCTTTCCTTGTAAAATAGATAATTCACATTACCCATTGCAGCATTTTAAAGATGAAATACACAGGCGGCACAAAAAATCCTATGCAAGCCTCATGCACTCTAAGCAGATGTAATTTTGAGGTGTGACAGTTTCAGAAAAATGTACACGTGTGCAAATATTTTAAATAAAGCCAGAATAATTTTATGACAGTCACATTTCTCTGACAAACAGATAATACATTATGCTGCAGCTGTAGATGTATGTAATGTGTGTTATGTGTATGTAACATGTTTATGCTATTAAACATAAAGCTTCTTGACGACGTACACAGTCCGTCCATTGCTAATCATCGCCCACATGCGTGCCTTCTTGCCCTGGGTAGTTTTTTAATTCAATATCTAATAAACCGTTACTTATAATATTCTGCAGTAAAGAGTCTCTTTATTTCTAGATTTTTTTAGTATTTTTTAAGTATTTTTTATACTTTTTTCAACTTTTTTTTTCGAACACGCCAAAAATCTCGAAGTTCGCGAACTTTTGAACTGCCAATGTTCGAATCGAACTCTGAACTGATCGAACCGAACAGCTCATCCCTAGTCGGGAGCAGAGAGAGACGGGGAAAAAAGTCCCCGTCTCCCTCTGCGAATCACTCCGAATGCTATAAAAAGTGTCAGATACAGTTTCAAATCGGACATTTTCCATCAGAGACAATTTAATTCAAATGGTTAGGGCAGAGAGCAAAGAGTCAAAGGTGAAACAGCGTGTCTGGGATCTAAAAACCATACATCATTAACAAAGGAATTTTTGAACAAACCTGTGCTGTGCCTACAATTGTTTGATGTCCGTGACAGCAGAGTATGTTTGTGTATTTTATAAAACAAAAAATCAATTGTATAAATAATAAAGCCATTTTTTACAGCCTTCTTTGCTCATATTTACCAAGGCTGCCAATATTAATGGAGGGCACTGTACATCATATGCCACCCAAGTGACTTCGTGTCAGATAAATTTTAGAACATCTCACTATACATTTCTATAATTGCCTTTTATTCCCCATGTATTTCTTGATGCGTGTATCAACTTCTGAGTAGGATAATAGCAAATAATAATTCCCCAATGTAACAGATTATGTTTTTGGCATGTAAGATTAGAAGTAGAAAATACTAAAGACGTTATTCACAAAACACTGAAATTTCAGCAAATGTTTGGTGCTTTGCACTTCGGTGCACTTTGGCGATTCCATTTTGCTGACCCTTTGGAATATTCACTATAGACCGCAGGGTCACCGTATTGCACAGAAAATGGGGTGGCAGAATATCGCCGAACACTGCCAAAGACCACTGAACTGGCTGCTGAACTGCAAGAAAAAATCCATAACTCTCCTCTTCTCCTAAACTGGTGTTTAAACCAATAAAATTTTATTGCTAAAATGTTATGTGGAAACACTAAAAAATGTCCTTTAAAAAAGAATAAAAACGACTGTTACAGAATAATAAAAAAAAAAAGCACTTTAAAAAAAATTGTGAATGAAAAATTTTGTCTAAAACATACATTGCATTGCATTGCATTGCCGGGGGGGGTCGCCTGAAAATGATGTTAATGCGCATGGCGCGTTGACGTCATTGACGTCGGGAGGGGTTTAAATTCGGCATTTGACTTCTCTGAAATCAGAACGCCGCGGGACCCCGGACAGAGAGTTAAGTATATCTCTGGGGGCTCCCGCTTGCGAAGGACATGTGGGGAATGTCCCCCGCATATAGCGGGAGTCAATGAGAACAATCCCCATACGTCCTCCACAGTGAAAGGGTTAAAATAGTAAGAATAAACAAATTAAATACTAAACATGCACAAAGTCACATTTTTAAAAGTTTTGAAAATTCTTAATTTTTTTTGTCTGATGTTTAAGCAAAGTATGTGTTGTATTTTTAAAATAAATGTTGTGATATATTTTTGCAACAGTAAGTGATTGGTAGTGAAAGGGTTGAAGTTGAATAAGTTGAACTTATGTTGAATATGCAGGTCAGGTTTTTAGAAAGCCCTATTATTATTATTATTATTAATAAAAAAAACTTCATGTCCTGGAACTTTTTGATCTATTTCTTGACTCAATTGATAATGAGTATTCGCAGTAACTTGACTATTTATTATTTCTTAGTTTAACAAAATTTTAAAAAATGTAACATATTAACAGGAAATACAAAGACGGTTATCTTTCTTTCTTAATATAAATACAAAGATTTGTGAACTAATGAAGTTACACTTCCAATTCAAGCTTTTAAATAGAAATGCAAATGAGTTTTCGTATTGGAACAGAAGGAATACTTTGTGATTTAACCTCATATAGTTATTCTATTCAGCATTTTTTTCTTTTGAATGTAAACATCAATAAGTCCCAAGAGGGCACGTGTTACATTAAAAAAATATATTCCCACTGGGCAAAATTAAACTCTCCCAAACATTATATAATCGCTGCCATGGAAAACTGTTATTAAAAATAGTTTTTCATTTTATAGTGATGAATGCAAATCCATTAAGTAACCTCTTAAAGAGTTGGTGTAATTATCTGTAAACAATAATGTTACCAAAAAGGTCAAGTTGTCCCACTATTACAAGTTTATGGGTATTAAATGGATTTATGTTTCCATAAAATAGAACAAGGCCAGCTAGATTAATTCTTTGGAATCTAAACCAACTGTGGTAATATTTAGACACAATAAAATGATACCAATTAACACATTTCTTACTTTTTTTCTCTCTGTCATATTGATTAATGACGTACTAAATTTAACAAGAGACCTTAAAATTCTGAATGGTTCCAGTGAAGTATCCGCATTCTGGCGCACACAAAAAAAATTCACCAACAAAAGAAACCGTTAAGTGAGACAGCTCTGCAATTGTATGAATATTTAATTAATAATTAGTCATGTAATTTCTCCTCAGGAATTATTATCCCTCAAACTGGTTTGTGAATTTAATTATTAGCAGGCCTTTTTGTTTCCTTGTCCCCTCATTACTGTCAAGATTGATGTAACATAAACTTCATTAAAAATTAAAGCAAGAGTCTTAATTACAAGGCTACCCTCACTGAAGTTAGAATTAGCCAACTCAGTGATGTGCAAATGAGAGCATTATTTAAGGAACATGCTGGAAGTGGTTATGCTAATTTGGAAGGTTCACAGTTGCAGACCTTTCCACTTGCAGTTGCATATTCATTAAATGCACTATGCAAATTTAATGTAGCAGGTTTAGTAATGCTTTGTTAATTTATTCAGATTTATTGAGTAAGACTTGTAAGAAAAAAAAAAGAAAGTACAAATTTAATTACTCCTCCTTCCCCGATAAGAAGAGAGAAGAAACGCGTAAAATATGTCTAACTTAGTGAATTTTGATAGAGCACTTTGTATCAAAGAGAACAGTTTTTATAGTCCCTTTCGAAAGAATGTTTGATTTACTTAAGGAACAATCTGGGAAATCACTAAAAATTTTGATCCCTCTTTTCCCAACAAAGAATCGTAAAAAAAAAGAATAGAAACAAGTGTAAGAAAGAAAAAAAGGTCTCAGCTGTATTAACTTAAGAGCCAAGGCAGTGCTGAGTCTACAGTCTAATGGATCTAATGACCCTATGGAGACCAGTAAAGGTTATGTATTGATGTCTTTGCAAAGAAAACTGTCTTTATGTAATGTTCATTGGTTGTTATGTTTTACATGGATGCAGCTGATGATCAAGTGTAGCAACGGGGAGCCTAGCTTTATTCAAAAGCTGTTACATCACATAGAGCATCGTCAACTTGTTAGTACTTCTTTAGTGTAAAATTTGGATTCCTTAGGAAATGGAAATTAAGCTCCAACTTTTTCCCTTACACTGGGTAAAACCTTCAAAATTATTCTCTAGATTGTAACCTTTAATCAGCCACAATGCTGTAAATTAAAAGACAATACATAATTTAAAAAAAAAAACATTTTTAAATTAGCTCCACTGAATACAGGACAGACCTAAAAGAGCATGGAGATACTTTACTTGAATCAGAATTCATTTTCCTAATATATTAATAGTGGAAAAAACATAACATGCAAAATGACAAACTTAAAGAAAAAAACAACTTGTAGCTATTATTCTCTAAGAATCCTCCAAAATCGGGATTTCTATATCATAGTTCAGCGAAATCAAAAGATTCCTGCTCACCAATTTGGTCAAGACTAGAAATATGACTGATTTTAAGCCCTTGAGAACCAATGACGTACATAGTACGTCCTGGGAAAAGATCCCGTTAAAGACCAACTACATACCATATACGTCATGGTCCTCTAACCCCCTCCCTCCCTATACTCAACACTTTGGCCGGGTCCTTTAAGGAAGTCAGACTGACGGTTTTAAGAGCCCCAGCCATCGCACTGTCGTTATCGATGGGCAGGATGACATCAGTTTCAGGTGCCCCCCCTTTCAGACCCCCCTTCAAGGAAGTCAGACCAGCACAGTCTGCCCTTTCCAGCATTGCCTCTATGTACCCCTTCGGTGCTGGATCGCAATTCGGTGCCAATCGTTGTTGGATCGTGGTCCTCTCCCAGAGGTAGCTGACATATTGGATGTCAGCCAAGCCTCCGGGGCCTTCCCCCACCCACTGACGTTGTCGTCATATTTGCAATGATGTCAGTTGACCAGTTAACCCCCTAGCTGCCAAGAAAGATAGGGGGGTCCTTTGGACCCCTGTATCTCCCGATTGGTGGCAGCTACAGAGTCATGTTTGGTACCATTTGAAAGGCAAAAGCATGACCAGGTTTGGTATAAAAAGAAAACCAATAATAAAAAAATAAAAATAAAAAAGTGTTTTTTGCAAAAAATTTTTTTTTCTTTGTCGTATAATAAAATAGCACTTCCAAATCATGTTTAAACATGATGAGCATAAAACCGTCAAAATAAGCTCAGGACACAGAGGTGAAATGGCTAAGCAGTGAAGGGGTTAAAAAGCAAAAAAACATGTATACATTGGGTATTTCTAAACTCAGGACAAAATTTAGAAGCATTTTAGCCCGGGTCTTTTTTGGCGGTTGTAGATTTTGGGGGTCAAAGTTCAAAAAAGTGTGTTTTTTCCATTTTTTCATCATATTTCATAATCTTTTTTATAGTAAACTATTCGATATGATGAAAATAATGGTATATTTAGAAAGTCCATTTAATGGGAAGAAAAATAGTATATAATATGTGTGGGTTCCATAAACGAGTAAGAGGAGAATTAGACCTAAACACAAACAGCGCAGAAATGTAAAAAAAGCAGTGGGTACTTTCGGACAGACAGTGGTAAAATTGTCTGGTCACTATAGAGTTAAAAGCATTACAAGTCAAATTGTAAAGTAACAATTGCTTCTTATGTTTAACTCATATTGTTTATGTTGGTTTTCATATAACCAAGAGAATGGTGTCAGAAGTGGGTTTGTGTTATAAAGCAATTAATTTACCTTCATTATTTTGCCTGTTCCTGAACTAGAAGTTCTACCGCTAGATCAAAGACACATTGTATGATAAATAAATTACATTTAAACTCATGCCAACATCATTTCTGTTAAGGTGGGTAATCTTTTTTTTGCTTTATTTGTATTGTTTTTATGGCTTACTGTCCTTTTTGCATTCAAAAAAAATATGATACAATCAACAGACAGGGAATGGATAAAAATAAAAAGAATGCATAAATGTAAAAAAACAAATCATAGAATAAATAAACAAAAACATTGGAAAAAATTCAATATTAAGTAAAAAATAATCCCAAGAGAGTTATTCAAACACACCTCTGTTTTCTGAATTTTCAGACAAAGGCAGGAGAAGATTGAAGGTGAAGCTTCTCCTGCACCTGTTTCGATGTCCCTTTTGTTAAACACTGACATTTGTCTCTGTTACAATAACAAGGACATTCAACAGTGTTTTCAACATCGGCAAACACTGTTACTCTTTGCATAACCCCCTAAGCATCCCAAACTTGGCCCCTATTTGGCTGAGCTGATAATAATAAGGCAAACATGCTAAACGTTGGTCAGAGCAAATAAGGGGACACTACCATTTACATAAACTGTAGGTAGATTACTTTTGCACTACAAACAAAACCACATTATAAAACACATGCTGTTTTTTTTCTTTCTTTGTCTGAAGTAATTGCATGTAAAAAGGGAAAAATAAAATTATGCTTTGCATCTCCTGTTTCCATCTTGTGCATTTTTCCCATGATGCAACATTTACCAAAATCTTATGGTGAGTTTTAGTTTTTTACTGTGCTTCATCTCATACAGTAGTTAACAGCTAATGAGATGGAGGAGGGAATGTTTAGATAAGGCTTCAGGAGTTCTATTGTATTCTACATGCTACTACAGACAAGAAATGGCAGCTGAATAAAGCAGAGAGCTTAAAATAATTCTAATCTACCCCCTGGTGATGTCCTTTGAATACATCCCACACAATACAATGATTTGAGTCAGTGATTGATGCAAAGATCCCATTCTATGGCCAAAGCAACACAGTGAGGAGCAAGTGAGGTAAAGATATTGGGGAGGGGGGTGGATGCACCCAGTGACACACATAGAGAGTAAAATATTTTCTTAACTAAACATACAAGAGAAAAATAAAGTAAATGTAAGATATCAGCAACATAAAATAAACACAATAAGGACATTTCATTTTTTGAGTAGTGGCCCATTAGACATTATCAGTTCTGGTCTAAGCAAGGCACTATATTGGTGGTTCGAAATGTAAGCCAATAAATGATAACCCATGCATGTATGTGATCTCACACAATTGGGCAAGGGATGGTGGAAGGACAGTGGAGAACCCTGTGGAATTCTAAAAGGTTTTTTTACAGGGTTATTCAGAGAAAGGTGAAAATCAGGAGAACTGGCAAGAGAAGAGAACAATCTAGACCAAATAGCTAATTTGGAAGGTGAGATAAATGGGGGAATTTTTCTGGTTTGGCTAGTTTGACGTAGAATTTTCACTTTTCTAATCATTCTCCTGAGTTTCACCTTTCTTTGAATAGACCTGTTAGTGTCACTTTGCAAGTTTTTGCAGCAAGTATCTAAGATCTTGGAACCACTTGTTATTTTCTGGCTGGCACCAACCACATTAGCACTTCTTATTAAAGTACAGGGGGAACTTGGCCCATTATGTCTCCTCTTATTCCTGGCTGATAATCTAATATCATTCTAACGTTTTCCCTGATCCCTTGAATTTAGGTGACTCTTGTATTAGCTTTATGGGTGATTTACTGTTAACAGGACTTAGGTCTGGAGTACATAGGTAAGTGAGACATAGGGGGTAATTCACAAACTGCTTTAGTTCACCTTGGTTGCAAACATCAGCCAATGTCACTAGTGTTGCGCCACAGTAAACTTCAGCAATTCCCAAACGAGAAATTCAAATAACGGCAGGAGAAGCTACATCAATGAAGCTTTTTCCTGTCGCACTTTGAAATTCCCTATTGGGAAACAACAAAATGTATCCCCATTGCAGCGGTGTGGACTATACCTCCTATCACTATTGAGGGGTAGTCCACTAACCTCCGAACTGGCCCTGAATTGCACTGAGTGGTTAACCATCAGATACTTGAGCATACCCTTAATGCAGTGAAAATGATATGCAGTGATATAATGGAAAAATTCACGGGCTCTATTACAATCATCACGCAAATGTTTGCGCGCGCAAAAACACATTAACACGAGGGGCAAAACCCTTTGCGCTGAACGTCGTATTACAATGTCAGCACAACAAACGCACGTAATCGTCTACCGCGGGTGAACCTGCGCGAATGCCGCGCGAGCGTACTGTACTGCGCGCGTCCTATACTTAACATTGTGAGCGCAAATGCTTTTTGCGCTGGTATGAGGATGGTATTACAATCTATGCGCAAAATATAACGCACAACATTTGCGCGCATAATTTTAACGACTTCTAAAAGCTGGTGGTAATGGCAAATCTGAACATCCTGGTCGAACCCAAATACACCAGCCCAAAAAGAAAATACAGCGATGTATAGTTACACATTCTACTCATACCCAAACAATAAAATTGAGAACTTGTGTGTGTTTTTATTATTGCTGCAGCATATATGCTCAGATTGACTTTGACAGGCACAAAAACTTAACGAGATAATTGTGGTTCTTAATTCTGATTGGCTGAATCGCGTGAAAAAACAGTCCGCACACTGATTTCTGCGCGCAACGTTAATGTGAACGACGTTAGTGAAGACTGTAATAGGGCCCCACTTTTTTAATATTGACTTTTAAAATAGTTTTCCACATTGAATGAATCATTTTTTATTTCCACATCAGATGCTAAAATAGTTAAAATGTCCATAGAACATTATATTTTTATATGCAGTTTTATATACGTAAACTATTTAATTGTTTTACTCTCTTCACATATCTTTGTTTTAACACATATTAGAATTGTTGGAGACGGGGTTCTGCATGCTAAATAATTGTGTATTTGCAGAGATTAATGCTGTGGGTCTGAGGTGTAGTGTTAATCCTTGGAGAGACTCATTTTCCCTGTAATATTATTGCTAATACCTGCTTAAATATATGCTTCAACCACCAAGCATGTTTTTTTCCTGCAATTATAATAAAATAGGATTTAGCAAATTAGGCTATGTGTTTAAAGTATGTGTTAACTCCAAAATGTTAATCATTGGGAATCATTTAACAACTTTACTACTGTGATCATGTTTACACGGTCAGTGGTAGCAGACATAGCAGCCCAAGATCGCATTAACACAATGTGGAGCTATGCTGTATCATTGCAAATTAAATTTGTTTGTTGCCAATTCATTTCAATTGCATTTGGACTGCAGAACATGCTATCACTTTTTAAAATCAGTTGGGGGAGATGTCCCTGAAGGACTTATCCCTAGCTGACCATACATGGAGCCATGCATGGTAATAACTCCATTTGAACAGTAGATGGTGACATCTGTTGCCAAATAGGTTATTATAGTAAGGAATACATTGGGACTACCCCGAATATTTCTAACTGGATACATTAGAGATGTGCGTTTCGTTTGTACCGAATCAAGTTCGGACAAAATTGACCCATTTCGTATTTCGGAAGCACTTCCAAAATACGAATCGGCTCCATCCGAATTATGAATCAATCCAAAAATACAAATCGTCCTAACAATGAAAAAACCGCAACGAAAATTATCTGAAATGAAATAAAGAAAAAAAATCATTGCAATGCAAAACAAAGCAATGTGTTAATGGCATCTCACAAGGCACAGTATATCCCAGTCAGGAGTTAATGGGCAACTCACAGGGCAAAGCATAACCCATTCAGGGGCTAATGGGCAACTCACAGGGCACAGCATAACCCATTCAGGGGCTAATGGGCCACTCACAGGGCACAGCATAACCCATTCAGGGGTTAATGGGCAACTCACAGGGCACAGCATAACCCATTCAGGGGCTAATGGGCAACTCACAGGGCACAGCATAACCCATTCAGGGGTTAATGGGCAACTCACAGGGCACAGCATAACCCATTCAGGGGCTAATGGGCAACTCACAGGGCACAGCATAACCCATTTAGAGGCTAATGGGCAACTCACAGGGCACAGTATAACCCAGTCAGGGGCTAATGGGCAACTCACAGGGCACAGTAAAAAGTAAAAATAATAAAATACGGGGGACCCTTTCCTTGCCGGCGAAACCTGTTCAGCACCATGGAGAGCAGCTGCACGGGGCTCTGGTGCCTTGAGCAGATGCTCTCCATGGTGCTGAATAGGTTTCAGCTGCATAGAAAGGATCCCCCATATCTTTTTTTTTTTTTACAATTTTCTTTTTAAATCATTATAAAATAAAAATAAAAATGAAATAGGTAATAAAAACGAAATACGTATCGATCTGAAAGACGAAATACTGATCGTCGAAATTAACGAATGGGTCCAAAATACGAATCGCGGTAACATAATGAACGAACCAAAACAATCCGAAATGGAAAAAAAACAGACCGAAAAGATCCGAAACAGAAACGAAACAAAATGAAAAATTTTGCCTTGCGCATGTTTAGTATCTATAATTAGAAATCTGTGATTTAATTTTCAGATACACCTCCTATTTTCCTTTATTTATTACCGTTCATCAGCACTTGAGGGAAAGTCAATGTAATAGAGCAGCAGGAAATGCTGGCAGAATGCTTGGTTGTGTAGGGAGAGGTATTGGCAGTAGGAAAAGGGAAGTGCTCTGCCACTGTACAGAGCACTGGTGAGACCTCACTTGGAGTACTGTGTGCAGTACTGGAGACCGTATCTCCAGAAGGATATAGACATCTTAGAGAGAGTTCAGAGAAGGGCTACTAAAATGGTGTATGGCTTGAAGGAGAAAAGTTACCAGGAAAGGCTTAATGATCTTAACATGTACAGCTTGGAAAAAAGACGAGACAGAGGAGATATGATAGAAACATTTAAATACGTAAAGGGAATCCACAAGGTAGAGGAAGGGAGTATATTTAAAAGGAAACAAAGTAGCGAAACAAGAGGACATAGTCTTAGATTAGAGGGGCAAAGGTTTAAAAGTAACATCAAGAAGCATTATTTTACTGAGAGGGTGGTGGATACATGGAACAGCCTTCCAGTAGAAGTGGTAGAGGCCAAAATAGTAATTGAATTTAAACAGGCATGGGATAGGCATAAGGCTATTATAAACAAAAGATAAATCCAGGTAAAGTATCCATGTAATTGGGCAGACTAGATGGGCCAAAATGTTCTTATCTGCAGACATTTTCTATGTTTCTATGAAAAGTGCTTTTCGGAGTGAGCATATACGTATTTTATATATTTTATTTGGACTGGGGGTGGTCACATATGTTGTGTTTCTATGTGTCATATATACACCAGCTATTTCACCTATGCCTTGGAGTCTCTTGGTCTGTGTTACACAAAACTGCATTCCATTTTTATCAGTGTAGCGCTGCTTTAAAAACTGTATTCTGGTGCATTGAATTATTGCTGCCACCAGAGGGAGACATTGTGGAATATGCTGGACAGAGCGGACTCCATCTCCCATCACCCTTTGCGTGAGGACAGGAAGTGGGTGGTACAAAGAGGAGGATATGCTGGGGAGCCTCGTGTTTGGCGGGCGGAGAGTGAGCGGAGCAGTAAAAGGTGGAGGACGCACGTTGGAGCTGTCAGGGATTGCAACCAGGCCATAGTGCAGACGCTGTCTTACTGGTGCTGGAGTCGGGACAGAAATCGTGCTGTGACCTACCTACTCAACGCTGAGAGATTTGGAGGACAAGCTGGTTCCGGCAGGACCCCGCGTTAGGAGGCCGCGCTGATCGATTGGGAGTGCAGGCGGCGGATCGATTGTTCCAGTTGCGGAGATTTGGCAAGCAGGTAGCAGATTCGGTGGCACAGAGTCCCAGTACCCAGCGGAAAAAGATCCTTTTGTCGAGGCATCGAGTGCTGGACAGTTTCGTTCTACGGATGGGTGAGAGGCCTCCAGGCCACAGTTCCAAAACAGAAACGCACAATGCAATATTGTTTAAATTCACAGGGCCCCAACGGTGACTAGTCGAAGATTGCTCTTTTCGTTCAATGGCCAGTCGAACACAGTACCCGGGTACCGTAAACTTTGTACATATATATTTTGAGCTATTTTGCGGGACTTACACTCCAGAACTGAGGGGGTTAACCGTTTTTTTTCCCGCTGCGTGTTTTTCCCGCATGACGCATCCTATAAATTCATTCAACGCGCATTTATATTTAACGACACTTTATCTTTTAGTAAAGTATATAAAACTAGAAAAATCCACAACAGTGCTGGTGTTTAATAATTCCTATTGTGGTGAGACTATCCTGAGGTTTATTCAGCGGCTCCTTCGGGGGTGAGTACTACATCAGTTTATTCTGACTTTTGTTAGCTTGGTCTAAAATCCTGTTTCAACTTTTTGATGTGGCTTGCCTGTAGAGTCGCCAGATCGGCCATGTTTTCCTGGACAAATATAACTTTCATTCAGAGGGTGAGTTGCCCTGCAACATGTATAATTCATATGATAAAGGTAGGAGCTCAAGGCAGATCACCTGGGATTCCTTTTTGATTTCTTACCTGCAGCGTGTGGATTATACACGCTGCAGGGTGAAATTTTTCATACACTGCCCATCAACATGAGTAAATGATATGTGTCCAGGAAAACATGGCTGACCTGGCAACCCTACTTGCCTGATCACCTGTTTCAGTTTTTGACATGGCTTGCGGGAACACCTGTTTGGATATTGACCATGGCTAGTTAAACCCATTTGGCTATGCACTTGTCATTTTATTTAGCTGTACTCTCCTTTTACCAATTGAGGTTAACCTCAGTATTTATATTATTTCCATGTATGTGGCCTTTTTCTTCCTACTTTGTTCTTTGGTCTTTACCTTTCACTCCTATTATTATCATTCAGCCTAGCCACTGGTAAACCAGTAACTTTCATCTATCTTTAACTCCCATCTGTGTTCTTTCACTGTTTATAGAGATCATACCAGTACACGTGAGGTGGCAACTACAACATATTGTGTAAGAAATGAAATTCTCAGCTGTCAGATCTCTGGTGTAAGTCACATGGTGTTAGCAACTTGGCACTGAACGCTGTGCTGCAGCTCAGTGCTCAGCACTGCTAACTTAGTACTTGCAGCCAAGTCAAGAGGTGCTGATGGGTTAGCTGAGTGTGACGTAAGAAAGATGGGTGCCTCCACAGAGCGAATAATGCAATAAAGAAATGTTCAGTTTGAAGTTTGGTGGACCAAAACAGCAAATATTTATTGGAACATGGTAAACATTAACACTAAAGTGGTAATAAAATGGATAAAAGTGGATTTTGCAGAAACAGCACCTTTCATTGAGCAATCCTCTGCCCTTTCACTTCCATATTCACAGCCAAAGCATGAGATGGCTGCAGCAAACTGAACTGCTGCACTGAAGCAATTCAGCAATCAGCAGCTGCTGAGGAACTGAACGCGTCTCTGGTTTGAAAAACCTTCTAGCTTTTTTTCAAAAAATGTTCACTGAGGGTTACTTTGATAATGATCATCCTCATCAGATCTCAGGAATGACTGAAGGCATTGGGTGGAACAGCGAAGTGAAAACTGCTGGTTTTGTTTTTTCATTGGAATAAATGTACAATTTAATATTTTTCTTTCTCTCTTGAAGCCAAACACTGTTCTACTCAGAGCTGTAAAATGGAGAAATGTCTATCCTCAATTGTAGGTTTAGAGCAGTGTTTCCCAACCCTGTCCTCAGGACCCGCTGACACGCCAGGTGTGTCAGATATGTGAAGCACAGGTGATATGATTTGCTGCTCAGTGTTTGCAGGATTCAGTCTGCCTTTCCCCAAGGTGATCTGCAAAATCTAGCCTGGTTAAGGGTCCTGAGGACAGGTTCGAGAAACACTGGTTTAGAAGGACTGCAGGTGATGGACATTATGCTTTAGCTTAGAATTAGGTTAGTGGTTTCTTATGGGGTTATTCAGCTAAGGCTAGGGTCAGATGAGCGCATTTTGTACGGACTGTGCGTCCGTGCAGTACGGACGCACTTTCTGACGGAAGAGGCAGTAGTGGCCACACAGTCCGTTATTTGTGACGGATGTAAAAGAAAAGTAGAAGAGGAGCAACCAAATCAATAGCCAGTGGATAATAATAGATACAATATGGATAGAAAAAAGACATTTTGTGAAAACTGGTCTTCGTCACACACATACACAGGCATCACATTCCAGCACACGTAAATAATGACACCAACAACAATGTAAGGAAAGCAGATTTTATCATCAATAAACAAAAGAAAACATAGAACAATATATTCACAGCATATATTGTTTCCGTACAACACATAATAAAAATAAAAAATATAAGAAAACCCTACAAATCCTCATAATTAGGTGCATCTGGTCATGAGGATCCTGCATGTACCTGCCCTGGTCAGTTCGGGGTGTGATGGGCATGGCACCAGGAGCCATGGGTGCCTGTTGAGGCTGGCCATAGCGGTAGTGGCCACCAGCATGATGTGGTTGAGGCACAGCACCAGGAGGAAAGGGTGGGTGTAGATACGGGATGGCTATGGCGGTAGTACCCACCAGCATAGTGTGGGTCAGGCATAGCAGGACGAGACCATGGCCTGGTGGTGAGGCCGGGACAAGATGCTGTTGATCTTGTCTATGCTGTACCCGACGATATCTCAAGTTTTTCGGTGTGGTCCATCCTCTGCAGCATCGGCAAGCATGAGCTGAAGAATGCCATGTCGTCACTCTCAGCCAGAATGCATCGTGGTGGTGGCGGTGGTGGTGGTGGTGGGTGGAATTCTGTACAAGCTTGATGGGATGTTAAAGGTCACCTGGTGCCCCGTCTGGACGCCGGCTAAAATTGTCGTGACCTGCTGCCCTCCTCCGTCTGGACGCCGGTAAACTTGTGTGAGCTGTCGTCACTGGCACTGTCCTGCAGTCCTCCTCCTCCTGCTGTGACTCAGGCCCGCATTGCTCCATATCCGCAGAGCAGCTGGCTGATGCACTTGGCGGCATGGGCTGTTGCTCCTGGGACCCCGATGGTGATGGATCCATGCTGCTGGTGGTGGTTCTGGGCTCTAGGGTCCTTCGCAGGAAGGTGAGTTGCTCACCATATATGTAGCTGTGGGTCTGTCTCGCTCCAGACCCTGACCGCGCGGCAGCTCTTGCCTCTTCCGCAGGTTTCGGACATAATTGTCGCGAACAGTTCGCCATTTCACAAGGGCTTCCTGTGCTGCAATACATGACATGAATGACATAGGTTAGGCTAATTGAATGTGATCATAACACACTTTGCCCTTTTGTCCTAGGTATCTTGGTAGTTGCTACGTCTGCAGGACATGCATCATAATTGTTGCATTGGCAGATTGACAGCTGGGGAGATTGTACGCAAGGTGTGCCTGACAGATTGGGAGCGGGACCCTGAACAACCACAGACCAACACCTTTGCTTGGCAGTGGTGGCACAGTCCAATGCTACGTGCAATGGTCATTCGGCATCATGTGCAGCAAATGCAGTATATTGCAGTATGTTCATCATGTTTAGGATTATGAATTTAATACTCATATACTCACTTTGGCGTTTCTGCTCATGATCTGGCCATGTGTCGAACTCTGGGAACACCTCTCTAGCAACTGCTGTCCATGCAAGTCTTCTTGACCTTGTCTTTATACAGCTCACAGGCTGTGTCCCACAATTCGGGGTGCTGGCGAACAGCGTCAATCAGCCTCTCCACATCCATCTCTGCAGCAGTATCACCAGGGGTCCAGTCAGCCACACCTGGACACGTCTGGCGTATCGCCGTTATATAGGCCGCAATGACCCTGTGTCTGACGTCCTCCCCCACGCACACAGGCCGCTACGCGGACGTGCCGCACGCCGCACGTCCGTTCTAGCGGTTTGACGTTCTTGCATCCTTTGCGTCCGTTTGCCGCGTCCGTTGAGTGTCCGCACATCTGTGCGGACGTACTTCGTGTGTGGGTCTGTATTGATCATAATTGTACGCTACAACGGACGTACAGATGTGCGGCAACACGGACGTGTTCAGTGCGTTCGTCTGACCCCAGCCTAATGGCAGTATTTATTGAACTTGCAAACAATGGAGAAAATTGCCATTGTTGCAACAGTATCCTATTCTCCAAAAAATGAATTAGAGCTTTTTCTGTGCACCTGTGATCAGAGGTGATGACTATTGTATATTTGCAATTGTTGCAACAGGGAGGACAAAGGCTGGCATTTCTCAAATGAATTCAAACTCCTGCAGCAGAAGTTTCACTGTGACACTTCTCCTGTCGCTGTTTGATTTATCGTTAGTGGAACACTGGCATTTGGGATCATTGTTGCAATGGCGATTTTTGCTGAATAGCCCTCTAAGTATTAACCCCTTCACTACCAAATGATTTTTGTTGTTTTTTTTTTTTTTTTATTATAACATTTATCTGAAACATGGGACGTGAAGTTAACAATTAACCCTTTCGCTGCTGAGGCATTTCACACCTGTGTGCTGAGCTAATTTTTACCGGTTTCGCTTATCATCATGTTTAACCGCATTTTGAAGCCTTATTTTATTATATGACCCAGACATATTATATATCGTTCTTTCAAGCAGACTCGGCAGATTCATAATATATCATTATTATATGTATACGTCATGTCCTGTCTGTATATTATGACGAAAAATGCAATAAAATTTGAATTTTCAATTATTTACAATGTATAAACGTTTTTTTTTCACATTTTAACATGCAAGAATTTGCGGTTATATTTTCTATGGGTTGCGCTTGTTAAAAAAATTAGAAAAGGGGGCCTCGTTACATTTTGTGGGGGGAAAAATGAGATTTTTAACAAACGCACCCCATACAAAAATAGTTAGTGCTGCATCATTGTTCACATTATAATTGAAATGGGAACAATATTGCTGCATTTAACAAAACAAAACGAAAAAAAATTGTTTATTTTTTTTATTATTCTTTTAGTATTTTTATTTTATTACATTTTACATGGTCATGTTTGGTATCGTTGGAAAGGCCATGCTCTGGCCGATCCATCGATACAAAACATTAACCCCTAGCTGCCATGGATCGGGAGATAGGGGATTCATCCCCTGAATCTTATCGGGTACAGCAGAGAGTGACAGCAGAGCTCTCACTGTTTTCAGCCCTCTCTGTGGCAGCTGTAATGCAGCAGTAATCTATTTGAATTTTTAGTTAGTGTGTGCTGGGGATTTTATTTGCAGCTGATTTTATGTCTCTCCAAGGTGCTTGGAGAGCCATAAAACAAAGTATTTTGTTTCTCCACAGTGGACACTAACCCTGCTTTAAAGAGGTGTGAAAATTGTCTTTTGACATGCTTGTGAGTGCTTTTCAATGCATTACAATGCAAAATTTAGATAACTCACTCTTGGGTGTGAAAGAGTTAAGTGGAATTTAAAGTTAGGTGGTATCTCCCTCTGCTTCTCAGAGCTCTAACTACTAGCTCCGTCTGCCAGACACCTGTCACATACCAATGTGCATTATCCAAACTCCGTTTCATGATGACAGTCCATTAAAAACTGATGTTGTCTCTGTCCTTTGCCATAAACCGATGCCTGCAGTCAGCTGCTGCGGTGCATTATGCTCTTAAGCAACTTAAAAATTATTACATTCATGCAGATTGCACTAAGCATGTTTTTCAGGAAGTATGCAAACACTCCCATGTAACATACATTCTCACTCATGCAGCTAGCACATAATGCTTTTATAGTCTGAATACAATCGCATCCACAGATCTATAATGCGATTCCTTTTTGTAGTGCTCAATCAGGCATTTCATTGAACGGAAGTGAATTGATGATACCATGTTATTTTCTGTACAGTAATTTCTAGCAAATATACTTCATAGACATCCCTTCCGCACACATTAAATTAGCCAAGTTACGGTGATTTGCATGTCGCATACCTTCTATTCAATCAGGACGGGTTACGAAAATTGCAACCTTGTTCAAAGCATTTTCAGGAAACTGATACGATTTAATCCTGAAGTATAAAGGTGGAAGGTTTGTTAATTAATGTATTCTCTTGAAACACGAAGATTAATTTAGCCTGTGCATTTTTAATGTATTGCTTTGCAACTTCTATAAAACGTAGACCGGAAGAGAGGAAAGAAATAGTCACTACCGATTAACGGAGAGGAATGTGGAGTAATGAGAAACAAGGGGGAGTTTGTGAGGGTCCTGAGAACGAGCAACAGCACAATGGCCTGCTCTACGGTGGGTGCCCGCTCAGGTCTCACAAACAAGGTTTTAGCTTGATTGTGCCATTACAGGGATGAATTTTCCATATGTAAATCAGCCTGCTCTCACCCAAAAAGGGTGGCCAGTGCTGATTGCCAAGGACGTCATCCCTGCACGAGAGGTGCAGCAACCCCCGACGATCGTTTCGGCCTTCTTGGGCCTCGTCAGGAGGGATTAGCTGACACCCCTCTAGGCACATCAAGCAAGGGGTCCACGTCTGGATGACCCTTTACAATTGCAGTGAGAAACAAGGGGGGTGTTTGTGAGGGTCCTGAGAACGAGCAACAGCACAATGGCCTGCTCTACGGTGGGTGCCCGCTCAGGTCTCACAAACAAGGTTTTAGCTTGATTGTGCCATTACAGGGATGAATTTTCCATATGCAAATCAGCCTGCTCTCACCCAGAAAGGGTGGCCAGTGCTGATTGCCAAGGACGTCATCCCTGCACGAGAGGTGCAGCAACCCCCGACGATCGTTTCGGCCTTCTTGGGCCTCATCAGGAGGGTATAGCTGACACCCCTCTAGGCACATCAAGCAAGGGGTCCACGTCTGGATGACCCTTTACAATTGCAGTGAAATGGGTGTTATCTAGTAAAATAATGCTCATCAGAGTGGGCATCACCAGTATGATACTCATCCGAGGAGGCATCCCCAGTTTAATGCTTGGCAGAAGAGGCATCACCGGAATGATGCTCACAATATAGGCAAGAAGTGCCACATGGGCAAGCATGCCACTGCTTCTACTCCACATGCTACACGAACATGGACTCAGTGGCAAAGCCCATTCACTGGTTCTCTTCCTATCTCTCACCAATCTTTTTTAATATTTTTTGCCTTGCCTGATGTCTCTCTCAGTTGAAGTAACTGTGTTCTGGGTCCCTTTCTCCTCGCTAATTTCTTTTTATGGTTACCAATATCAGCTCTACTCCGCAACACTTAGGCTAGGGTCAGACGAACGCATTTTTCACATTGTCCGTGAAAAAGTGCGTTCGAACGGATGGATGTATTTTTTCACGGAATACACGATAGCGGTCATACGATGCGCATTTTCGTCTGTGATTTTGTACGGATCATCAATAAAACCCTTTTTGCGTCTGGACGTTATGTTGGCCGGACGTGTGCAGCGTCTGACGTCTCCCAATCACGCAAACACGCCGCTATGCGGCCGCAGCGCACTCTGTACGTCAGTAGTAGCGGTTTGACGTTCTCGAAAAAATGCTTTCGTTTGCCACTTGCGTTGCACGGACGAACTTTCGTGCGGACGTTCGTCGTATGTTCCCCGGCATTGGACGTCATTTGCTGCTAGCACGGCCGTGATTTCGTGCGGCTAAACGCACGTTAAAACTGCTTTCGTCTGACCTTAGCCTTAAGGGGTTATTCAGAAAGCGATGAACTTGCCACCGAATTGCACTGAACTTTAAATTTCACCGTTCTGCCGTTTTCATGGCAGTTCGCCTATTCACTAAGCTGTCAATTTGCCAAATACTGGCGAATTGACAGTGAAATATGGTGCTGTTTGCAGCAGATCTGTGACCTTCTGATCCGGTGATCTTTGGTGGCAACAAAATTAACCATTAATTCTCTATGGGACAATCTATTCAAAGAATGTCAAACTACACCGAAGTGTCAGTGAAATGCCCTGATTTTTTTTGGTGATTCGGTTCGACAGGTTCAAACAGACGAATCCCATAAGACTCAATGAAAAACAATATTATTGTTTTTTAAACTTATTTATTTGCAAAGCATTTTACCAGGTAGGATACATTGAGATTTCTCTAATTTTCAAGTATGTCCTGGGTTCAAGAACATTGTATTTCTGTAACGACTGTAAAATTTCAAAGTAATAAATGCAAGATATTAAAAACACCACAAATATACAGATTAACAGAAAATAAATATGTAGGAAATATAGTCATTCTGTTACATGTTTACAGGTGCATTCTGTATCCAGGTATATTAATAGGGAATTGTTTATTTTTTTCATTTTCAGCAAAATGTCTTTTTATTTATTTTTTTGAACACCTTTTTATATTTTTTAGACTAAATTTTTGATTCACAATTTTTTTTAAAAGGAGTTTTTTAATTCTGTAACAGACCTTTTTATTAATTTTTAAAGGACCTTTTTATTATTTAGACACATTTTAATGCATTTTTATTGGTTTAAACACCTATTAGAAGAATAGCAGCGTTCTGTTTTTTTTTTCTTCTTTTTCTGCAGTTCAGCGTTCACTTCTGCACTTTTTGGCGGTATTTGGCATTCTTTCGCTGTCAGTTCGGTCTTTGGCGACTCCACATTCAATGGACTTCGGTGAATAGTGAAATAACCACCTCACGTTTTGCAAAATATATAACTGTTCTCAGATTAACATAATACAGGAAGAGCGGGGACGCGCCTATTCCCCTACTGAGGCGGCTGCAACCACCAAATGTATCCAGCCCAGCAACATGTATAAAACATAACAAGAAAAGAAGGTGTCATCTGCGCTTATTCCTGTAACACCGTGTGAAACAAATCACAATTAAAGGCTTTGGTTTACTGCATGGCCATTGTAGTGTAAGCTCACTTGACGAACGTCAAGGCACTTCTAGTGAAGGTGAGTCCTAACCAATGAAACCACAGGCTGCTGTGTAGCGAACCACATATGCTCATGCTGCTTTTCAGTCATGAGGTAGAAACATTAAAACATAGAAAAATGTCGGCAGATAAGAACATTTCGGCCCATCTAGTCTGCCCAATTACATGGATACTTTACCTGGATTTATCTTTTGTTTAGGATAGCCTTATGCCTATCCCATGCTTACTTAAATTCAATTACTGTTTTGGCCTCTACCACTTCTACTGGAAGGCTGTTCCATGTATCCACCACCCTCTCAGTAAAATAATGCTTCCTGATGTTACTTTTAAACCTTTGCCCCTCTAATCTAAGACGTAAAGGGAATCCTCTTGTTTTGCTACTTTGTTTCCTTTTAAATATACTCGCTTCCTCTACCTTGTGGATTCCCTTTACGTATTTAAATGTTTCTATCATATCTCCTCTGTCTCGTCTTTTTTCCAAGCTGTACATGTTAAGATCATTAAGCCTTTCCTGGTAACTTTTCTCCTTCAAGCCGTACACCATTTTAGTAGCCCTTCTCTGAACTCTCTCTAAGATGTCTATATCCTTCTGGAGATACGGTCTCCAGTACTGCACACAGTTCTCCAAGGTAGACTGGTGGGCTTTCATTTATGCCCTCCCAGAAACAAATCCACCTTGGGATCAAAACCAAAGCCATGGAGCGGTATAAGCTGCAAAGATGACTTGGCAGGAGGTACAATCAAATATACATAGTACAGGAAGAGCGGGGTCATGCCTGTTCCCCACTGGGGCGGCTGCAACTACCAAATGTTTCCAGCCCAGCAACAATCTCAGATTAACCCTCAACAGTCTATATTTCACCCCTCTGTCAGACTCATCTACTTTATATTCCATACCTCTCACACTCCCCCCCCCCCTTTATCAATCTGTACATTGGCTCACCGTCCAGTACTAAATTAAATATACTGGCCACACATGCAAAGCTCTCCATATCCATGTTACTGCCAACATCACCTCCCTTATTAGCAGGTATGTTCCATCGATAATCGAAAGTGAAAGCAAAAAATCCTCAAGTGATTCACCCTCAAACTGATAAAGACAAAATATATTAAAAACAACATAGTGTGTGACTATTTGTATCACAGTGATTGTTAAACATTACACATACTTAATAGCTTTGACCAAAGGGAAACTTTATTTGTCCAGCCTGCTTAAAGGGTAATAACTTTAGGTGATTTTTATTAAAAAAAAAAAAAATCCGCTGGCTCCTGACAGTGTTTTTATGGACAATCAATTGCTAGTGAAGGGGTTAAGATAAATTAGTTTTTATGTTACATTTAAAAAAAATCGGTAATGCTTTACAGAGTATTTTATTATATAGTTACAGTTACACGTATTTATAAAGCGCCAACAAACTCCTTAGCGCTGTACAATGGGAGAAACAGAATAACAAATATACATACACGTTACATGGAACAAAAGGAGGGAGGACCCTGCTCAAGAGCTTACAATCTAATTTCTATGATACAAATACTTAAAAGTAAAAATAAAAGTAACATATATTTCAGTTATTTATCTTTCTCCCTCTCTTATCAATGTGTATATATATATATTAGGGTTCTGTGTAATAACAGACCCAGGATGCATAAAAGCGAGACAGGGGTCATTTGCATATCCTACCCAGAGTTCCTTGCTGCACATGGGGAGTGTAGCACAGGAGCTCTGGGATGCAATTCTTTGAATTGCTATGATGTGCAAGTGGCTTCTGCAATAAGAAACTAATTATAGCGTGGAGGCTACTTATCTCGCTTTTTGTCCTCCACCACAACCCTTGTAAGTACTGATTTACCCTAGGGGTCCAAGCATCCACTGCAACTGATCATCATGCTTAGCTCCTAGCGGATGAGGGTCCAACAAACCCGAAACAGTGCTGTCCTAGGAGTGGCTTTGACCAGTAGCATAAACCTTAACTCTGCTAGAAAGTCATAGTTTGGCATAGCATTGATTTTAGGGTTCTGTGTAATAACAGACCCAGGATGCATAAAAGCAAGATCGGGGGCATTTGCATATCCTACCCAGAGTTCCTTGCTGCACATGGGGAGTGTAGCACAGGAGCTCTGGGATGCAATTCTTTGGCTTCTGCAATAATAAACAAACTATATATATATAAAATGATTTATGCTCTCAGAAAGCTTTATTTTTAAAAATGGAATAATGTCAATGCTGGCTCTTCAGAATATAAAGAAACTACCTATATAAAGCATAAGTGGTTATGGAGTGCCAACTCCTATAACATAATGCATATCAATAAGCCACTCAAGTGATTAATGCAGAAAGAATATTGTGCATCACTTGACACATTAAACTTTCAGTATTCCAATGAATAGATGATACATTACAAAAAAGAACATTTTATTTTTAACCACCTAATGACAGCTGATATCTTTATTTATATCGTTAATATTAAAATCAATCTATTTAATGAATTGAATCTGATATGTGCCAGAGATACTTTCCCCTGTGAAACAACAGAAGCTCTACAGAGGTAATGAGAGTTTCACTCTAGGTCTGTTATATGTAATTATGAAGTCTGTGGTTGATTAGTTTAATCAAGTTCATCAGAATGGACAGTGTGTTTCATCTCATTGTCTCCCAAAGCTCTCTTGGCACCGTGCTACCTTGGCCATTAACAAGAAGTAGAATTTATAGCCTCATTAGTCTTGTGCCTGGGTTCACTTAGGACAAATTGGTGCTTAGAAATATAATAGTACAATTCATTGTAGATTCCTTAAGAAAGATGTAATCCTTTTAGAACTTAAAGAAACAATATTAAAAAAAACACTGTATTGAGGATGTTTCAAGTATTATTGTAAGATAGAGATTCTGGTACAAGCTATGGTAGGACCTGTGCTAATTATGAATTGAGTCATGTTGTATTTCTGCAGTTTCACATTAGGTTCACGGAGAAAAGTTGCAAGCAGATGCTAATTTTCATTTTTCAAAGTTTAAAATGAAGTGGTATGTCTTGAAAGTAGAACACACGCCTAACAATTGCACCACCAGTATTCATCCAACAATTTTAATACTTTCGGCATCTCTAGAAACTTAGTCGTTACTCTTAAGGGCTCACCAAATAATCGTAACGTCCCTGTACAGTAATGATGATCACTCCTGTCCCAGTCCAGCTGGGCTACAAAACACTCTTGTGGCTCAGCTGATGTGCCAGGGTACTGTACATTAATGTGAGGGCAGCCAGAAAATATCAGGCAATTCCAATGTTGCTTGTTATCCTCACTGGCAGCCGCTAATGACAAAACATTATCAGCTGCTAAAATCTGGGGTTAAATAATTTTGCTTTAGCAAAACAAAACAGGAAAAAAATCCACAAAAAAAACACTAATCATCTATTGTCCCACAATGCAGAGGACAACTCAATCTGCTGCCTCCCCAGGGTCCTACTGTGAGCCCCTGCAGATCGCATACATGTGTGTGTTCTCTCTAATCTCCGTGTAGTCCTATAAGATTATACCGTTGGTGTCATGCAGCTAACATAGCAACTAGCTATTACCAGCTCAGCAGCAATAGAGCTCTTTGCTTGTTTTTGGCAGGATTAGGGTTAGCCCTTCAGAAAAATTAATGTACTTGGCCATCAACATCAACTATGTTAATAAGAGTCATTAAATGAGCAAATGTGCCTAATTCTCTTTTGAAAGCACTTGCAGTTACAGTTGTTTATGTAGCGACAGGGAATTCCGTAGTGCTTTACAATAGGGGAGCACAGACATGAAACGTAATAATGATACACGAGGAAGAGACGACCCTGCCCGTAGAATAACTGTCCTGCTTATACAGCACTTTAACCAAATGCTCAGCCAGACATCCAGTGAGTTTACAATCTAAGGGACGGGGGTAAGTGAAACAAAAGGGAGCAGCGGGAAGGTGGAGCTGGTGGCCAGAAAGAATATTGCACAGATTGCATAAGAAGGACCAGAAGCTTGGACTTAGTAAGTGTAATCAGAGTGAAAAGTGGAAGCAGCTGGAAAGCAGAGTTGAAATTTATGACTAGGCCGGGGTGGGAGGGACAGCAGAGTGGATAAATGGCATTCAGTCTGACAGTGTGTGGATGATCTGATTGCTGTATGGAGAAAGTAAAAGAGTGAGATTTATCAAGAGAGACCTGGTTGTATTGAAGGAATTTACGACATTGGAAGAGGGGGAGGGAGAAGCCGAGGGGAATATTCTAACAAAAAAGAGAGGGGGAAATTAAAAGACAACTAAAAAGCCAGAAATTAATAAATGTAGACATTAAATAGAACTGCAAGATTAGAACAGTCTGGAGTATAGTGGTGGACAACATGTTGAATCCTAGATACCTTGTTAATTCTTTCTGGTTGCAAATTGGAAAAATGACATTCAGTCTGAGACTGTTTGAATGATCTGATTGCTTAACTTTGGCTATTTAGGCTTAGCCATTTTAACCTACCCTGCTTGTGCCTAGTTTACCTGGTGGATCCAGTCCGGCTTCTGGGGTGGTGCTACCTGGAGGAGTGAGGGAGAGAGGAGAGGGGATGGTTGCAAATAGATCCTGCATATACTGTATATTCAAGGTGATTTATTTTTCTAAGTTTGAGTGCAATACTGATTTCAGCATAGGTTGGTGCTAATTGTATTACAATGTTTTTGTTTATTACTTTTAAGAGTATTAGACTCTCCATTCTTTCATGTTTTATTCTATCTGTGTATATAAGTAACTAAGGGGAGGTTATTGCAGAGAATACTCCAGGTGTCTAAAGTATCCTCTATATGTGTTTATTTTTTATTTTTGGTGGTGCATGTTTGTGGTCTGGGTGGCCTATAAGACTTGCCATGTAAAAAACACCCTACATTGGCTTATGTCAGGTTAAGTGTTTGTGATAATGTTTTTTTAGACCAATATAAATATGTGCATATGATTTTTTGATAGGAAAGACGCTAATGACAGGTAAGAGTTTCTTTATGAAAATATTGTTAAATTCATCCATACTTTATATATAATGTTTGTTTGAGAATATAAATAATATATTTCTGTTTTATACCATACATGTATAAAAAATGCAGCAATATTACACTGAAACATTAACAAAATGGGGAAAATTCTGAAATGCATATTTACAGCTGGTCCTTATTGCCGTACTGAATATGTGCGCTATTAAAGCTGAACCATTAACATTAACGAGTGAGCTGTATAGTACGATGGTAGGATTAACAGCTCTACAGGTGTTTCACTTGAGCTGCAAACCCTTATTGATGCTCAGCTGTTTCCTCTGCTTACTGTACATTAACCCCTTCACCGATATCGAGATATCTCGGGCTTCAAAGGCACCATCTGGTGGCCGTTATCGAGATATCTCAATATGCTGATCGGCAGCCCAAAAGCAAATGAAATTAGTTTGCTTTTGGGCTGCAGAAGGTGCCCCCAAAGTTTTAGCCCCGTGGGCATAATGCCCAAAGAGCTAGAACTGTAAAATCAGCTGCTCAAAGCTCTGAAATATAGGGCTTTCAGAACCCGACGCAGGGAGAAATAGAAGAAAACAGACCAGCCGCTAGAACCTCTAACTCAGTTTGGCAGTAGATGGCACCATTTACTGGCCAAAAATAGGTTATTTTACAGTAAGACACTGCACTTGCTTGGGTTGACTCCTATTTATCCAACAGGTCCTTCTGTGTGTCCTTTGCTGGTAACTCCTCCTCTTCATTGCCTCTATCTGTTGGTGTACCTCCAAGGCTCTGTCCTTGGTCCTCTGCTCTTTTCCATCTACACCTCCTCCCTGGACAAAATCGTCAACAGCTTTGGCTTTAATTACCACTTCTACGCTGATGACACTCAGATCTAACTCTCTACCCCTGATCTCTCTCCCCCTGTCCATTCCAAAGTCAGTGACTGTTTATCTGGCATCTCCTCCTGGATGGCCTCCCACCACCTAAAGATCAACATGTCAAAGACTGAGCTCCTACTTATTCCTCCTTCCAATGCCTCCCCACCTCCTGACTTCTCTATCATGGTGGAGGGTATCACCATCTCCCCATCAAACCAAGTTCGTTGTCTTGGAGTTACACTTGACTCTGCTCTTTCCTTCATCCCCCACATCAAGTCTCTTTCCTCCTCCTGCCTATACCAACTGCGTAATATTTCCAGAATTCAGCCATTTCTTACCGCTGTCACCACAAAACAACTCATATACGCCCTGGTAATCTCCCGACTCGACTATTGCAATAATCTCTTATCTGGCCTCCCTCTGTCCCACCTCTCCCCCCTACAATCCATCCTGAACGCCTCCGCCAGGCTAATTCACCTCACCCGCCGCTCTGTCTCTGCCGCTCCCCTCTGCGAGTCCCTTCACTGGCTCCCCATCCACTGCAGAATTAAGTTCAAAATCCTTATCCTTACCTACAAAACCCTCACTAACTCAGCTCCCCACTACCTCTCCTCACTAATCACCAAATACACCCCAGCCCGCTCCCTAAGGTCAAACAGTGACCTGCGCCTAGATTCTCCCCGCATCACCTCTTCCCATGATAGACTGCAGGATTTCTCACGCGCAGCCCCCACTCTCTGGAACGCTCTCCCTCGTACTGTCAGACTTTCCCCTAACTTCTCTTCCTTCCAACGCTCCCTAAAACGTTCCTATTTAGGGAAGCCTACCACCCAACTCACTGGCGCAACCATCAATCACTCTCACCTTACAGTCCTCTCCTCCTGTTTCCAACCCCAACCCTCCTAGATTGTGAGTTCCTACGGGAATAGGGCCCTCATCTCCTCCTGTACTGTTTGTCAAATGTTGTTCAATGTATTGTAACCCTGTCTATACTGTGCCTATTGTACAGTGCTGCGGAATATGCTGGCGCTTTATAAATAAAGAATAATAATAATAATAAAAGAGGTATAAATGCAAATATTTCTCACTTTAAAATTAACCTCCCTGGTGGTATTCCCGAGTGTGACTCGGAGTTAAATTTCATTACCGCGAATGGTAACCCCGAGCCACACTTGGGCTGGATGCATACTCACCTTCTCCTGGCTCCCTCACTGTCCCCCGCAGTGTGATCGCGATGAGTTGCTTCCTGCTAAGGCTCCCTGCGAGTCACACGATGCAGGGGGGCGGGACCAGCAGCAAATTTAGAAATTATTTGTATAATCCAATGTGCAATGTTTATGAACGGCCACTAGGCACTACAGGATAAGAATACAGTATAAAACAAGCAGGTCAGTGCCAGAAAGCATTTTTTTTCATCATATTTCATTTTTTTTTAATAACACAATTTTATTTGTTTAGATAATACAGAAACAAGGCTCCAAAGGAAGCACATAAAGCGAACCTTCCTCTCAAGGAAGATTGAACAAGACAATCAAATAAAGTGAAAGAGCAAAGTCAGCTGCTTATCCTAGAGACAAAACAGAACCTTGAAATGATATGCATAACAATTGCAGAACAACAATGAGAATGAGAATAATAATAATAATAATAATAATAATAATAACAAAAGGGAAATAAAACACAAAAATAAATAAAATCAAGGTCTCTCAGTCTACCATATCTAGATCAATTCACGGTATAGTCTGAGTCAAGAGTCATGTCTCCCAGATCTTAGTACACTGCGGGAGAGTGTCATGCAGTTGCGCTGTCAAACGTTCCATCTTGTATCTCCGGTACAGAAGGGAGGGTCAATTTCCACAAACGTGCTATGCATATGCGGGCAGCCGTACACACACGATGAACCAGTCTGAGGGAAGGACGGGATAATCCATGACGCCGGGACGGGCTATTGAATAGGGCCAAGGTGGGGTCGGGAGTATTTGCATACCCAGGGCACGTAAAATCAATGCAAAAATTGAAGACCACAAAATGACGACCAGCCCACACTCCCACCACATATGATAAAACGTTCCCCATTGGCCACAACCCCTAGTGCATAAGCCGGTCAGCGTAGGATAAATTCTTTGCAGCCTAACCGGGTCTTGGTACCACCTGGAAAGTAGCTTATAACAATTCTCTTTTATCAAGGTACAAGTCGTGATCCCCATAGAAGACTCCGTTAATGCCTCCCACTCCTCCTGAGGTATACAGCGCCCTAAATCTGTCTCCCATAACCGCTGATACGAGCATGGGCACTCAGTAGACGGGTGGAGGAGAGAGTACAACTGAGAGATTGCTCCAGCCGTGCTCAAACTTCTCATTACCAGAAGCTAAAACGGGGTGGCTACAGGGATGCCCAGAGATAGGCGACTACAAACGAAATGTCGTAATTGGAGCCATCTTCCTTGATTTTGCCAAAGCCTTTGACACAGTAGACCATGGCATCTTGTTAAAAAACTTAAAGACTCTGGTATTGGTGATCGCACGCTAACCTGGTTTCAATCATATGTATCTGATCGGTCACAATATGTGTCCATTTCTGGCAGCTCTTTCCTCCCCCTCCCAGTCACTTGCAGTGTACCCCAAGGCTCGATACTCGGCCCCCTGCTATTCACAATATTCATAAATGATCTGCCTAACATCTGCAAAGCCTCAACTGTACACATGTACGCAGATGACACCATAATCTATACCAGAAAACCAACTCTCCCACAACTGGAGGCCGTGCTGCAAGAACAATTCGCAGAGGTAGAAAAGTGGATCAAACACAACAAACTTTTTTTAAATACTTATAAAATGGTAACAATGCTCTTTGGAACAGCACCTAAACTACATAAATTGCAAAATCCCCATCTATGTGTGGGGACAAAATCAAATGGCACGCTGACCACAGTCACTTCTCTCAAATATCTAGGTATGTGGTTAGACCCAAATATATCCTTTGGCCCCCACATCGAAAAACTCTCATCTAAAATTTACCCCAAACTAGGTGCCCTGTACAGAAACAAATCCTGCATGAACCCCACGGTAAGAAAGCAAATTGTACAACAAATGCTGAAGTGGACAATAAAGTCCTTCCTCGGATGCCAGTCTCTGTTCTAATTGGTGGAGAAACCAGGTAAGTTAAGGTGCACGCTTAAAGAAAGAAATCACACAGACAACAAAGGGGTCTATGCGGCCTCTCTGGTCAAAGCCAATGATCTCTCTGTTTAATGATAGGTTTCGATACATGTTTTATAGTAGTTTGCTGCGTAAGCGAGTGGGAGTCAACTTAACATTTTAGTCAACTTCAGCATAAAATTGTGTACATACAGATTTATTTTATTAAATAAATGAGAATCAAACATCAGCTATTTCCAAAGTATCATGCGTCATCGGCGTAGTCAGCCGTTTTTCTACATCATGGGTGTGTGGATGTTCTGTTCTGTTCTAGGATGCAGGATGGGCTTGATACCGGAATAAGACTCCTCATGACTTTGTGGTTAGCTTATTCTGTCGAAAAGCGGAGTTACGCAAGATACATTTTGATTCTCTCTAAAATGACAGTTATGATAATCATCTCTTAAAGGTATATCAAACTTAAATGAGCATTTTTCTAGGCCTTTGAATATTATTAAAGCAGATACATATTCTTGCCCATAACAATGCTTATACCAGCTATTGATTTAGGAGATGTAGTGTATGTAGCGGCCCCGCAAACACACCTTCAGAAACTTACCACATTGTATAACTCATGCTGCTGCTGCTTTGTGCTACAATGTAACTACATGACCCACCATTGTGACATGTTAAAAGAGCTAAACTGTCTGTCGCTGGAGTCTAAACGTACCCTTCACCTTTCCAACCTGGTGTTTAAGAGCTTTTCTGGGAAGCTGCCACCCTACCTGAATAGACTGCTTCCTCCAGCAGTTCCCTCAACCTATAACCTCCGATCCAGGACCAGCACCTTACTTGCAATACCACAATACATAAAGACAGTGGCTCGGTCCTCATTTTCCTACAGAGCACCGCAGTTAAGGAATAACCTCCTAAAGTCACTCAAGAGATCCCTATTAACATACCTCAATAAGGAATGCACCTGTAAACCTGTAACATAATGACTATTTCCTACATATTTATTTTCTGTTAATTTGTATATTTGTGTCTTTGTTATTTTTATATCTTGCATTGTATTACTTTGTATTTCTGTAACAACTGTAACATTTTAATGTTCTTGAACCCAGGACGTACTTGAAAACAAGAGAAATCTCAATGTATCCTTCCTGGTAAAATCCTTTATAAATAAAATAAATAAATTAATTAATTAATTGAGAGTATTTGTGGAACTCCCGCAGCGGGATATCATGAGAGTCTCTAAAGTATTCCCATGAGGGGAACTTCCCTTGCAATAGCATCGCACCCAGAGTCGTGAAGCCCTTTCCCTGCCACCAATGAAAAGCTCGACCTTCCCACCCAGACCACGGTGGGAAGAGCAAATTATCTCTCAGGGGCATCATTCCTGAGGTAGGGGTGGTGAGCGACGCCTGGTGTTTTATTTTGGTCCATAAAGACAGCGAATGAGCGGAGGTGGGTAATATCTGCTTCAAGGAAATCTGTCTCCAGGGTAACTGTGACAAACATGACGGAGCGATACAATCAATTTCAATATCTACCCAACAGACCCTGCCCATTCTGGAAGACCATTAAACCATTGAAGAAGCTGTGTCAATTGCGCAGACTGATAGTACAGAGCAAGGTCAGGGACCGCTAGACCACCTCGCAATTTGGGACGACGTAATATTGTTCTGGAAACTCTTGTTTTTTTCCCTTGCCAAACATAACGGTAGAAAGCTGATTGGAGGTCAGGTAATAATGTCGGTAATAGGGGGACAGGTAATGTGCGAAAAAGATATAAAAGTTTTGGGAGTGCTGTCATTTTGAGAGTATATATGCGTCCCATCCAGGAAATAAAATAAGAGGACCACTGTCTTAGGAGGGATTTAATTTATTTGGTCATGTCAGGGTAGTTAGCCTTGTAAAGTTGAGTCATGTGTGGGGTGAGATAGATCCCCAGATATCAGAGATGGAGAGGGCACCATCGGAAGCAAACGAGGCCTTCAGGAGCGAAACAACGTCCTGAGGCAATGAGATATTTAGTGCTTCCGATTTTGAAATATTAATTTTATATCCCGAGAGGGCACCAAAGGAAGAAAGGCAACTGTACAGGTTCGGTAGAGAAATCAGAGGTCGGGTTAACGTGAGGAGGACATCGTCTGCAAAAAGTCCCAGTGTATAATTTATGGAACCCACTTCAATCCCTGAGATATCCGGGTGTTGGCATATCTGTTCAGCTAGGGGTTCAAGACAGAGGGCAAACAGGAGTGGGGATAAGGGGCAGCCTTGACGTGTACCGTTCAGTATATCAAATGATCGTGACTTCCCTACCATCACCGTAACAAAGGCCGTTGGCGATGAATAAAGCACCCGAATGCCCCCTATCCTCTTGTCACCAATTCCAAACCGTCTCAGGACTTCCCATAAATATGTCCAGTCTACGCGATCGAAAGCCTTCTCGGCGTCAAGAGAAAACAATAAAGCGGGTTGGTCGGAGGAGTGCGCCACAGAAATTAAATTAACTGTGCGGTGGATATCTGGGGCACCGCGAGATGGTATGAAGCCGACCTGGTCTGAGTGTACTAGAAATGGCAGATGACGGCTCAGACGCAATGCAAGGATCTTCGCATAAATTTTCAAATCTACATTGAGTAAGGATATCGGTCGTTAGCTAGCGCATGCAGAGGGGTCCTTCCCCTCCTTCGGGATCACCACAATGGAGGCCGCTAACAATTCTCGAGGTGGAACTTTGCCTTCCAAAAAATCATTATACATATTAGCCAATAGTGGGGCTAATCTGGTACGAAATTTCTTATAGTACATGGGGCTAAACCCATCAGGGCCCGGGGCTTTAGACATTTTAAGATCCTTTAGAAGCGGAAGGGCTTCCTCTGTGGTAACTGGGGCCGCCAACTCAGAAACGTCTGGATCTTATTCAGTTTTTGTTCGTCAGAGGTAGCGGTGGTACCGTCATAAAGCTTAGCATAATAGCGTGCAAACTCTTCTGCAATGTCTGCTGGAACCACTGTGGGAGTATCCCCAGGGCGCTGAATTTTCGCTACGAAGTTTTGCTTACGTAAGGCGCGCAATTTACGGGCCAGCATGGCATCTGGTTTATTACCCCTCGCAAAAATTAATTAGCCCACCCACCGTAGGTCGCCCAATGCCCTCTCCTTCTGTAGATAGTTCAGTTCCCCCCTAGTAGCCACTAGTTTGTTCCAAATCAACGGGCGTGTGTTATGTGAACACTCAAGATCAGCGAGGGCTGTGGTCAAATCGGTCATTTGGGTGCGTAACCGTTTATAATGGGCCACCTGTAGACTTATCAGCCGGCCCCGAAGGACTGCCTTATAAATAGCCCACAGGAGATCCGGCTGATAGAGTGCGGGGTCATTGTCTGTCAAAATTCGAGAGTGCTAAATCTACAGTATCTCCGCTACAATGTCCGGTCGAAGCAGCAATGCGTCAGGCGCCAGGGAGGGCGAAGAGCACCCAAGGTTCTACACTAAGAGGGGCATGATCCGACCACTTAATCTCATCGATCCGGGCGGATAACACAGCTCTCGCAGCCTGTTGAGGGACGAATACAAAATCAATACGTGTATAAGTCGTGTTTGGGTGTGAATAGAATGTGTAGTCCTTTGTCGTTGGATGAAGGAGGCGCCATGGATCCACAAGGTGTGTTTGGGACAAAAAAAGGAGGGAGCGGTTGGGGTGAGAATCAGACTGAGTAGGGGGAGAAGATCTATCCAAAGCCAAGTCAAGTATCAAATTAAAGTCACCGCCAATGATCACCTTCCCCCCAGGAAAGGGCTCCAACACAGTCAAGAGACGGTCATAAAAGGCTGGGTCCCATGTATTAGGAGCATAGACATTGAGAATCGTTACCGGCCTATTATCTAGCGTTCCCTGGAGTAAAAGAAACCTGCCCTCTCTATCCGACACTTTTTTATGGAGCACAAAATTAATATGAGAGCTAAAGAAAACAGAGACTCCCCGATGTTTAGTATCAGCACAAGCATGATAGTTCAGTGGGAACCGTTTATCGAAATACCTCAGAGATTTACCTTTAGCAAAGTGCTTCTCCTGGAGGAGGAGAACATCCGCCCTCAGAGAGACGTAGGATCGCATTGCCTTGCGGCGCTTCACTGGGTTATTAAACCCTTTTACGTTGTGAGTTATAACATGTAACGGCATTGATAGTAGTAAAAGGGGGAAGCACAAGAAAGCCACCAGTCCTTACTGAGCCCTAGAAAATCCAACAGGGGAGGCGAGGCGAGGCAAGCTGTATAGGCAATGGGAGAAGGAAGATACCCGTACATAATAACATAACATAGCTAATGAAACACAACCACACATTACCTGACCTTACGAGATCTTGATTAAAAAAAGCAAAAAACGAAAATGTTTGTAAAAAAAAAAGTAAAAGGAGAAAAAAGTGGATTGGAAGAAAAAGCAATCCAAACAAAATCCCATCGTTTAGAGAAACAGACTCAGGCTCCAACCAAATCCCAAAGTGACCCACTCCGGGGGGAGAACCGAGAAGGACGAAGAGCATCCTAACCAGGGGGGTGGTCAGCGACATTCTCCAAGTGACACCATGAATGTCGATGTCCGAGTCCTTGCCGAAATCAGGTGGAGTCTCTTCATCCCATATAAGCTACTCCATAAAGATATGGGTAAATCCCGACCCCTGCAGCCAAGAGAAGGAATAAGGAACCATAACGTTGCTGGAGCGATAATAGACATGAACCGTATGTCCCTGTAGAAGACGTGCAAGAGAAAATGATGACCAGGCGCATCCAGAAGGTCCAGGGTATCCACGTGCCGTGGAGAGATATCCGCAAAACCAAGCAGTGGTTTGCAGCCACCAGGTCTCAACTCAATGTAGGCGAAAGTCAGGTAGCAGGAGAGGAAGATCGTCGACATTGTTCTTTAGGGGAGGCTTGAGACCATTCCGTCTCCATTCTGGGTAATGGCGGACGTCTGTCTCCCGGTGGGGAGGATTGTGATCCCGTCAACCCCTGAGCATGTACAAAGCGGTCAGCTCGTTGAAGGTCATCCAAGACATGCGTAATTCCGTGGTGGGAAACCACAAGTTTAAACGGAAACCCCCAGCGATATCTGATGTTATGAGCATTTCATATTTTTTTTTATAGTAAATTATATGATATGATGGAAATAATGGTATCTTTATAAAGTCAATTTAGTGGCGGGAAAAAATGTGTATAATATGTGTGGGTTGCATAAAACAAGAAAGAAGAAAATTTTACCTAAAAGCAGAAATATAAAAACCGCAGCGGGCACTAAAGGACGGACTTTTGTAAAACTGCCCACTGTCACTAAGGGGTTAAATAAATGTGGATATCTACATAAGACGATACTATAAACACATTATCCTAAAAATGCAACACCATAGTTCAACACTAAAGCAGTCACTGACTCGCAACAACTTGCAATCATAAGTGACAAAGAGTTAATTTTGTGTAAAATCAATGAAAATGGGGTATGCTGATAGCATAAAACGTAGCTGTGATAGAGCAAATCTAAAATCAGATTTGGAATCAGCACTATGAAATTAGTTTAAAAGAGCTGCAAAAGTCCACGGCAGAAAAAAATAAAGTTTTTTTGTTGACCAGTGAATTAGTTCCTCACAACTATTCACATCTATTCATCTATTCTTCTCTCCTAAATACATTTCTTGACTTCTATAATAAAATCTAATTTATGCACAGAGTACTTGCTTCATTACTTGATAATCCCCATATCTGTGATGTCACTCTAAAAATAAAGGCTCCTTGACCCCTTCCAGGGTCGAGGAACAAAGCCACAATATTCCGAATGATATCCACTATATAGTATCATGGTGTAATAGTGTGAAATGTTTTTAAAACCAATGTATGTT
The DNA here is from genome assembly GCA_009667805.1 of Leptobrachium leishanense. Lineage (NCBI taxonomy): Eukaryota > Metazoa > Chordata > Amphibia > Anura > Megophryidae > Leptobrachium > Leptobrachium leishanense. The sequence goes on from CM019065.1 coordinate 72,635,559, forward strand.
GTTAATTAACTCTGCTACCTGAACATCACATATTTAAATATCTCCACTTGACATTCAATCAAGTAACCAGAGTGACCAGGTGAGCTAACAGAGGAAGCCAAAGCCTTTTAATCAAATACTTTAGGGATATGATAATTTCATGTTGTTGCCCAAAGAAATTGTAATTTATAAATAAATAATCCAATGTGTTCTTCTTATGCTTAAGTGAATTTGAAAGGAAATAAAACAAAAAACAATCTTATCCGTAAAGAGGAAAAAAAAAATCGACTTTGCACTAGTAGCTTTCTCAATTTGACCTTCCCAAACTCTGGCATAAATATAATCTCTAGGAACCCAAGTAATTAAATGTAATGGCAAAATTTACATGAGCTCTGGATTAACTTAATCTGAGTCCATTTGTGAACGTTGCTAAAAAAATATTGAGACTTACTCACCAAAATAGAGCTTTGTAGCCACAATCCAAATACTCCTTCTAGCATTCACATTAACAAGAGGTATATGGTGGTAGTAACATCTCAATATAGGGGGCTTTTCACCAGCAGGGCTTTGGAATAATCACGACTTAAAGAAGAATGGATGGAGAAAGTCACCAAACCTCACTCCTATTCCAGTCTCAAATGGCAGCTCTAAATATCCCGCAAAATGAATGAGGAAAACTTAATCTAAAATATTCAGTAGACATGCACAAAATTATATTTAACTTCTGTTATACATACTGTAAATCCAAACAGCTTGTCCTTGAAGTGAAATCTTCTTCGTAGTAGTAGTAGTAATATTTCTTCCCTGTCTAACAAGCCATTAAGTTGTTTTGGTAAAATATGGTTGGAAAGAAACAATAATTCATTATAGCCATTCTCCTACAGGTTAACCCCTTAAGGACCACTGATGTACTGTACATAGTACGTCCTGGGGAAAACTCCCCTTAAGGACCAAGGACGTACTATGTACGTCATGGTTCTTTGTCCTCCCCCTCCTTCCCTATACTCACCTCTCTGTCAGGGCTCCATTGCTGGAACGACTTCTCTCAAGTCTGCCCAGCATTTTTATAGGCCCCAGCCATCGTGATGACGTCATTGCCATGTGTGATTATGTCACTTTCAGGTGTACCCCTGCTGCTGGAAATTGGGTATTTCTAATCTCAGGACAAAATTTTGAAACTATATAGCCGGGGTCTTTTTTTGGCGGTTGTAGATTTTGGGGATTAGCCCATTCACTGCTGAACCATTTCACCTCTGTGCGCTGAGCTCATTTAGACCGTTTTATGCTCATCATGTTTAAACGTAAATTGAAGTTCTATTTTATTAGACCCCCAGACAATTTTTTTTAACTAACCCACTATTGTTATTTTTATTTATTTATGTTTTTAAAGATAATTTTAAACCTAGTCTTGTTTGGTTTCAATGGAAAGGCCATGATCAGACCTTTCGAATGATACCAAATGTGACCCTCTAACTGCTCCAAAGGATCCCCCTAGCTCCACTTGGCAGCTAGGGGCTTAACTTGCCGACTGACGTCATCGCAAATACAGCGATGACATCAGTGGGTGGGGTGCGACCTGGAGGCTTGGCTGACATCCAAGAATCAGGAAAGGGGAGAATCTGCCCTTTTCAGCGGTACCTCTCTTTAACCCCTTAGGTGTCGGATTGCGATTCTTGGATGTCAGCCAAGCCTCCAAGTCACACCCACCCACTGATGTCATTGCTGTATATGCGATGACGTCAGTCAGCAAGTTAACCCCCTAGCTGCCAGGTGGAGCTAGGGGGATCCATTGGAGAAGCTAGGGTTTGATATCATTGGAAAGTCTGATCATGGCCTTTCCAATGACACCAGACAAGCCTAGGTTTGGTATCAAATTATCTTTAAAATAAATAAATTTTAAAAAAAAAACAAAAGTGGGTTTTTTAAAAAAAAATTGTCTGGGGTATAATAAAATAGGACTTCAATTTACGTTTAAACATGATGAGCATAAAACGGTCTAAATCAGCTCAGTGGACAGAGGTGAAATGGTTCAGCAGTGAAGGGGCTAAAAAGCAAAAACATTTAAAAATTGGGTATTTCTAATCTCAGGACAAAATTTTGAAACTATTTAGACGACGTCTTTTTTGGGGATTTTGGGGATTAAATTTTGAAAATGTGTGTTTTTTTCCCCATTTTTTCATCATATTTCATAATTTTTTATAGTAAATTATACAATATGGAAATAATGGTATCTTTAGAAAGTCAATCTAATGGCGAGAAAAACGGTATATTATATGTGTGGGTTCCATAAATGAGTAAGAGGAAAATTAGACCTAAACACAAACAGCGCAGAGACGTAAAAACAGCAGTGGGCACTTTCGGTCTGACAATCGTAAAATCGCCCAGTCACGAAGGGGTGAAATTGTATCTTGACCTATGAAAATTATTCTTTTGTTACTAAAGAAAATATTATTTATAATGTGCCAATAAGGTAGATTTCATAGTGTATTCTTTTTTGTATAATGTATATACAGTATTCACTTAGATCCAATAAGGAGAAAACAAGTGATCTTTTTCTCAATTGTTTTTGTACAACTATCAGCATCAGTTACATTTTTCTATAAAAGTCGCTATTATTTCGAAGAATTGCCCTTTTACAAATCCTGATAAGAACTCCCACTGATGTGTATTAGTAGACATTATCACTTCAGGAGAATAAACACAAAAGCCAATGAAAACCAAGGACCGCATAGAACATGGAGTTTTCCCACCCCCTACTAAGATAAAAGTTTAGAGATTTTAGACCATATTGCATCCTCAGCTTCTCTCTTTATCTTTAGGATTTCCTTTCAGTGTCTGCATAGCTAAATCCTCTCAATCCCTTTTTAAAGATAGATTATTTCTTCTCATTTGAAATAGTAAACGTAGATGTTAAAAATGTAGCAGTAATACACTTCAAAACCCGATGCACGATGGTAACACATCCGGGCATCTGTCACTCTCTAAGTTGTGTGCTAAGCCTTAAGTGCCTTCATGGCATTGCAAGAAATTTTCATAGACCTGAAAAAAACGCACAACTCAAATATATTTTAATATTACATTTGTAAATCTTACAAAACTCATGCCATATAAATTTGCCCACCTTTGAAAAAAAATTCAGGAAGTACAGCAAAGTGATTTTGTATTTCTAAAAAGTGCAAAGTTGATAAATTGCTTTAATAAGCTCTCATAATAATCTAGCTTGTTAAGGTTGAGTGCAAATATTCTGGTTTTATATATCACACGTTGAGGCCATGACCTCCCTCTGTTTTCTGCATCCCTCCTTTTCACAACTGTCTTATTGCAGGTTCTATTTAAACCTTGATTTGCCAGGAGCAAATAAGAGATCTCTATTAGTATACCTCGATACAGAATGCACCTGTAAACATGCAACATAGCGACTATATTTCCTACATATTTATTTTCTGTGTAAAATCTGTATATTTGTGTTATTTTAATATCTTGCATTTTATTACTTTAAATTTTTACAGTAGGTACAGAAATACAATCAGAGACATACTTGAAAACGAGAGAAATCTCAATGTATCCTGTGACAGAACACGCTGTCACTGTGCGACTTGGAAGGGGCTGTGCGCTAGCCTCCTGCCCAGAGACTGACCCGTGAAAGAGACTATTGGGGGAACTGGTGGACCTTTTAAATATATTTGGTTTTCACTGTTTTATATATCTGCCAGTTAACTAAAGATTTCTGATGTCTGTGTGTTATTCCCTTGTGTATTTATTGTATAGTATCTTGTTGTGTATTTTGCGTACATTCCCTCAATTATCTTACCCTTCCTTGTATAGTGTAGATCTCTGTATTAGTACCTGCTCTCTCTATAGTTCGCTCTAGAAGAAATTACTTTTGTTTTACCTGCCTTCTCCCTCCCTTCTCCTCCTAGGAAATCCCATTGTCCATTGTTTTGAAGGTCCTGTGCAGCTATCTGCTTGATTGTATGCAAATGAGGTTGGTGGTTGACTGTACCTGTGATGTTATCTGTTGGGTGTAAGCATGAAGGGGGTTTGTCTTGCCTGTGTATCTCTGTGCCTGTGTAATAAACAGTCAGTTCTATTCTGACCAAGCTTGAAGTCACGACTCATGATTTGGGGTACCAGGAATCTTCTGCCCGCTGTGCCAAGGAAAGTCTACAGCTACGGCTTATTTCTGGGGGTGCTAGCCAGGCTCTCTACATGCACCGGGCCTTAAGCTGCGGCTAAGGTACTTGAGAAAGATGTGAGAGTCACGAGGAGAATCCGGGTGTCCATGCGAGGAAGCGGCATTTGACAGATGTGACCCTGTTCGGGCACAGAGACCTGTTACATATCCTTCCTGATAAAATACTTTATAAATAAATAAGTATGTAAATCATAAAAGCGCAGTCAATAGGTTGGCATAGAGTAGGACCTGCCAGAATGGAGTATATTGGCGCTGTAGCAGGCTTATGTAACATATGCTTATGTCTTGTAACCACATCTCCATCAGATATTTCCAAGTCGGTGTCACGGTTCCCGGATCCCACCACGCAGTCCTTAAAGCCCAACACTCCACAGAGCCCAAAAGCTACCAACAGGGTAGCCGTAGAAGAATCCCTAACTGTCTGGTCCTTAGAATTGGCCAGGTATACTAGCTAGACAGAAAGGGTTAATCAAAGACAATGTCGTAATACAAAACCAGGTCAGCAACACGGGGTAGTCAGATGAGCCAGAATCAGGAATACAGAATATAGGATAGTCAAATGGAATAGCCGGGTCGATATCAGTGCAGAAGCGTAGTACAAGGAAAATAGTCTAGGGCAACGGAAGGCAGAATAGTCAGAAAACAAGCAGAGGTCAATAACAGGTTAAATCACGAGAGAATTCAGGTACAAGCAGCTCAGGTATGGATAACAACGATCTGGCACTGCTTAGAAGGAACTGTTGTTTTTAAAAGACCTTCACCAGACCGTGCCCCCCTCTCAAGCCGCACCTCATGCAGCCACCTCCCTGCCTGTTTCAATTTAAACCGGGTGTTGGTGAGCGAGCAGCATCAGACATGCTGCCTTCAAGCACACCGGAAAGGCTGGAAGCCCCCAACGTTACAGTACCCCTCTCTCCATGGGAGGCCACCGGACGACCAACAGGACAAGTGGCAGGACGACCACCGGGGTGAGTGGTAGGACGACCACCAGGGCGATCGGGGTGCGAGGCACGGAACTCCCTGACCAACCTAGAGGCAAACATGTTGGAAGCCGTAATCCAGGAGGTCCTCCGGACCATAACCCATCCAATCGACCAGGTACTGCAGAGCACCCCTGAACAGCCTAGAATCCAGAATTTTCCTAACCTCATACTCCGTCTCTCCATCAACCTGAACAGGTGGAAGAGGAGGAACGACCTGCGTGTACCTGTTACATAACAAAGGCTTCAGTAGGGAGGTGTGGAAGACGTTGTGCAAGCGAAGATGTCTAGGAAGGGCAAGAGCATAAGCCACAGGGTTAACACGGCGAATGATCTTGTATGGACCGATAAACCAAGGTGACATTTTCATAGAAGGCACCCGCAACTTCACATTCCTAGTGGACAACCAAACTCTATCCCCCACGTTGTAGGAAGAAGCTTGCAACCTATGCCTGTCAGCCTTGCGTTTCTGGACAGCAACATTGCGCTCCATGTTTTCACGAATCTGTCTCCAAATATCCTGTAGTTGTGTGAGATGTTCATCGAGAGCCGGGATGACCTGTTCAGTAAACTGAAACGGTAGAGCCAGAGGGAAAAAACCATAGATAGCAGAAAAAGGAGAGTGGCCAGTGGTCTCGTTAACGGCGTTATTACGTTCATACTCAGCCCAGGGCAACAACTCCGACCAATTGTCTTGTTGTTCTGTGGTAAAGCAACGTATGTACTGCTCGAGACCCTGATTTGCCCTCTCTGCTGCCCCATTGGTTTGTGGATGATATGCTGAAGAGAAGGCCAATCGCACCCCCATCTCCGCACAGAAATCCCTCCAGAAACGAGAGACGAACTGAGCTCCTGTCAGAGACAATTTCAGACGGAACCCCATGTATTCATACAATCTCTCTAGTAAAGACGACTGCCAGTTCTTTGGCTGTAGGAAGCTTAGGTAAAGGAATAAAATGAGCCATTTTGGAGAAGCGGTCTACAACTGTCAGAACCACAGTATGACCCTTGGACTTCGGCAAGTCCACAATAAAATCCATGGATAGATGAGACCAAGGCCTATTAGGAATGGGTAAAGGCTGCAATAGACCGACAGGCAAGGTTTTACTGGTTTTGCTTCTGGCACAGACTTGACAAGCCAAAACAAACAGACGTACGTCCTGTCGCATGGCGGGCCACCAGAACTAAGTAATACTAGGATGACCTGCTGGTTTTGAATCATGAAACATTATGAGTAATTCTTGTCTTTCCTTTTCAGGCACAAACAACATATCTGGAGGCTTATTAGGTGGAGCCCCCATTTGAGCTGCTTGGAGGCGTTCCAGAAAAGGCGAGGAAACAGACAAGACTGTGGAAGCCACAATACGTTCAGGAGGAACTATAGGATTGTGGTCTTGTGTATTTGATTCATACGGGTCATATTGACGAGATAAGGCATCAGCCTTTACATTGCGGTCACCTGGTCTGTAAGTCAACATAAAATTAAACCGAGACAGTAGTAATGACCACCTGGCCTGTCTCGAGTTCAGACGTTTAGCATCCCCGATGTACGTAAGGTTCTTATGATCAGTGATTATCAACAAAAGGTCAAGAGTACCTTCCAACAAATGTCTCCACTCTGACAGGGCAGACACAATAGCAAGCAATTCTCTGTTACCGATATCATAATTGCATTCTGCTGGTGATAATTTTCTTGAAAAGAACCCACAAGGATGTAGAGGCTTCCCTGGAGACTCTCTTTGAGATAGGACAGCCCCAATGCCTATCTCGGAAGCATCAACCTCAAGAACAAATGGAATTCTGGGATCAGGATGCCATAACACTGGAGCGGAAGTGAAAGCCTGTTTGAGAGCTTTGAATGCCTGTTTGGATTGTGAAGACCAGACCTGGTTCTTCAGACCTTTACGTGTCATATTAATGATAGGAGAAGCTACAGCAGAATAATTCTTGATAAATCTCCTATAATAGTTGGAAAACCCCAGAAACCTCTGTATGGCTTTGAGGCTTTGAGGGAAGGCCATTCTGAGATGGCCGTGAGTTTGGAAGGATCCATCTCAAAACCTTCTGGAGTGATAATGTACCCAAGAAATTTTACAGTAGTAATGTCGAATAGACACTTCTCCAGTTTGCAATAAAGACCATTGTCTAGTAATTTTGCTAATACCTGTCTGACATGTTCATGGTGGGTTTTCAGATCGGGAGAGTAAATCAGTATATCGTCTAGGTATATGATAACAAAGGATTGCAAAAAATCTCTGAGCACATCATTAATGAAATCTTGGAATACAGCTGGAGCATTACAGAGACCGAACGGCATGACCAGATATTCATAATGCCCACTCCTGGTGTTAAATGCTTTTTTCCCCTCATGCCCATCTTTTATACGTATCAGGTTGTAAGCCCCTCTCAAATCGAGTTTTGTGTATACTGCTGATCCCCTTAACCTGTCGAACAGTTCTGATATAAGAGGGATAGGGTACATATTCTTGATGGTGATCTTGATAAGCCCCCTATAATTGATACACGGGCGTAAATCTCCTTTTTTAGACACAAAAAAGAACCCAGCCCCTGCTGGAGAAGAGGAACGTCTGATAAAACCTCTCTCCAAATTCTCCTTTATGTACTCCATGATTTGGTTTTCTTTTATGGATAAAGGATATACTTTGCCTCGAGGAGGCATGGTACCTGGATGAATATCTATGGCGCAATCATATGGTCTATGTGGAGGTAGTTTCTCTGCCTCTCTTTTATCGAATACAGCCCTGAGGTCGGCATACCAGTCAGGAACCTCTGTAGACAATGGAGGAACTGTAGGTGTGTTCAGGGCACCAATATGCTGAATGGGTATTAAACAAGTCCCAAAACAAGCAGGCCTCCAAGACAGTATCTCTCCCTTAGCCCAATCAATAACAGGATTATGTTCCACCAACCAAGGGAAACCAAGCACAACAGGATTGGAAGGTGACCGAATAACCTGAAATATGATCTCTTCTTTATGCAAGAGACCAGTGGTAAGAACCACTGTAACAGTATCGTGAGTAATTCTGGGGCAGGATAACGGCCTACTGTCTATGGCTTTGACGACCAAGGGTGTCTCTCTTACAACCAGAGGGAGAGAAATGGAGGAAGCGTATTCAACATCAATGAAATTACCAGCAGCCCCAGAGTCAACAAAGCAGTAGTATGCGTGGTCTTGGTCTCCCAAGCCACGGATACTGGCAACAAGAGTCTAGTGTCTTTGACAGGAGACATGACCGTCACACCCAAGGCCTGTCTCCTCAGCTGCCTTAGGTGCGGTAGTTTTCCGACTTATCATACATTCTAGGGCAAGTGGGACATTGAAGTCGTAAATGTCCTTTTAAACCACAATACAGGCACGATCCCTCACGAAGATGCCTTTTTCGCTCTTCCTCTGTAAGCCTAGTATGGCCTAGTTGCATAGGCTCAGAGGGAGGGGATAACTCTCTTGGTGGTGCCTGAAAGACAGGGGCCAACCTTGGTAACGGTCTCTTAGGTTTCTCTCTTGGAGTTCTTCTGTCCCTTATCTGATCATCCAGATCTATACAATAATCTATAAATTCACTCAACACCTCAGGTAATTTACGAGGGGCCAACTCATGCATCAATGACTCTGATAACCCCTCCATAAAAGCCAGAACCAGAGCCTCATTAGTCCAGTTCACGTCAGAAACCAACGTTTTAAATTCTTTAGCATAATCAGATACAGTCCTGTTCCCTTGACCTATGCGGAACAAGGATTTTCCAGCTACCTTGGCCTTTCTGGTAGGATTAAACGTACGTTTTAACTCGGCTATGAATTCTATATAGTTCAGTATGATAGACTTCTCTGCCTCCCATAAAGGATTCGCCCATGTCAACGCTCTGCCAGACAGATGGTTAATGATGAACCCCACTTTGGCTATGTCAGTGATAAACATTTGTGGATTTAATTTAAAATGAATATCCACCTGGACCAAAAATCCCCGGCACTCCGAGGGAGTACCACCAAACCTCATAGGAGCGGTCATGTGTACCTGGGATGTCTGAACAACAGGGGACATAGGTATAGCAGGCGGAGGTGCAACCCCAGCTGGTTCCAGAGGAGCCGTACGAGTCAGGATAGTTTGTAAGGCGAGAGCAAACTGATCCATCCTATGGTCCTGCTCGTCCTGTCTGGATACAAAGTTACTCAAATGCTGTGTTAAGTCTGCGGGATCCATTTTGGCCAGATCGTAATGTCACGGTTCCCGGATCCCACCACGCAGTCCTTAAAGCCCAACACTCCACAGAGCCCAAAAGCTACCAACAGGGTAGCCGTAGAAGAATCCCTAACTGTCTGGTCCTTAGAATTGGCCAGGTATACTAGCTAGACAGAAAGGGTTAATCAAGACAATGTCGTAATACAAAACCAGGTCAGCAACACGGGGGTAGTCAGACGAGCCAGAATCAGGAATACAGAATATAGGATAGTCAAATGGAATAGCTGGGTCGATATCAGTGCACAAGCGTAGTACAAGGAAAATAGTCTAGGGCAACGGAAGGCAGAATAGTCAGAAAACAATATGGTCAATAAACAATATGGTCAATAACAGGTTAAATCACGAGAGAATTCAGGTACAAGGAGCTCAGGTATGGATAACCACGATCTGGCACTGCTTAGAAGGAACTGTTGGTTTTTAAAAGACCTTCACCAGACCGCGCCCCCCTCTCAAGCCGCACCTCATGCAGCCACCTCCCTGCCTGTTTCAATTTAAACCGGGTGTTGGTGAGTGAGCAGCGTCAGACATGCTGCCTTCAAGCACACCAGAAAGGCTGGAAGCCCCCAACGTTACAGTCAGCAGTTTTTAAAACCTTTATTTCAATTGAGTGCTCTGAATTTTGTGTATTTTAATAACCTAGCTTGGCCAGCAATATTTTTGGATAATTTATAAGTTGTCACTGTAATCGAAAAGTCATAATTTGTGCCTAAATTAAAACTGATTTTCTATAATCTTTTTCTTCTGCTAATTTTGTACTGTAACATGTTCTTGAGTATTATTTTCAAAAAATGTTTATCTCCTTTTTCCATTTTGTTGATTTTTTCCCCATGAAGCAACATTCTTTGTGTGCAAAATTTGTGCTAACGTTTTACTTTACAGCTGTGTGTTAGCTTCTACAGTATTTAACAGTCAATTGAGTGGAGGAGTGGATGTTTAGATAAGGCTGCAGGAGGTCTATTGTAATTTCCAATCTATATGAGATAAGAGATGGCAGCTGAATGAAATAAAACAGGGAGCTTAAAAGACTTCTAATCTACCCCTTGGTGCTCAAAAGCTTCACTTTGCCTGTGATGTCTCATCAAGAGATGGGTATCGTTTTGATGAGATATTGCAAATACCTACTCCTCTAATTCTATCACTGGACTCTGCCAACATACTAGTTCTTGGATAATGTGCAATTTAGGTAATCTCAGTCTCCTTGGTAATGTTGACTCAACATGCATAGCACCAGCAGTCAATATACAGTCAATACAAAACAACAACTAAAATTTTAAGCAAGGGAATTCTTGCAATGGAAAAAAACATGCAATAACAGGTGCAAAATCAACAAATTATGCCCTAAATAACCATTAACTCCATAACTACCTGCCAAATATACAATCTGGTTATTCACCGAATAGAAAAAGGGGCATTAAGTTAATTAATACTGAACATCTGGGGCTTTTTTTATGAGTATTGGTATGTGCTTTTAATGTAGACTACATAAACCTACTGTTGACAAATAAATGGCAGGTAAAACATGAAAAAACAGTTATAGAAATGCACTTGGTAACAGAAAAGAGTGGCTGAAATACTGCATGTCATTTATGTGTCCAAGGGAAAAAGGGAGAAAGAAAAAAATTACATAAAACACATATATGTTAACATGGCGAACAGAGTCGAGAGTCATCTAGGGAGGTAGGCCAGTTTTCACTCAACTATGGACTCGATTTGATTCTATTGGGAGTTTTAGAAAAAAATATTGTCTGCTTACGAATTACTTTTTTTAAAAATATCGACTGATTCTGCTGAAAAAAATCCTCAGAGAGGGGCGGAGCTTGGGCGAGCATGAGCCAGGACGCATATATCAAATGGTTTTCCTGGGCACATTCACATTAATATGTGCAGACAGTATAAATATAAAAATATAAAGATATAAAACAATATATTTCATGCAGGGTAAGCTTGCCCTTGAAGGTAAATGTTGATTATTATTGGTACAGATGATAAATCTTTATGTTGCAAATCCGTTATTTGCAGGAGTCACATGGGATCACGGAAAATTCATGAAGCACTGCAGAGTGGATAAAAGAAAGAAAACCACATAGCGCAGTACTTTGCGGTACTGAACCCATTTTCCCTCTATTGGGTACATAGGGCTTATTCTTATCCATGCTGATCAAGTCGGATTTATTCCTGGCCATCAGGTTTATGAAAATACCTGCAGAACATGTGATTTAGTGTGGCTGGCTGGCTGGCTGGGTGACTGGGCTCCCCTCTGTTCTCTTGTCCTTGGATGGCAAGAAGGTTTTAGATAGGGTGTGGTGGCCAGTTTTATTTAGCTTGCCAGATCATCTCGGCTTTCTGAAGGAATATACGGAGGCAGTTAGTGCTATGTACCGGCAGCCCCTTGCATAGATTATTATCCCGGGAGCCGCTCTGCGTTCTTTCTCCCTTACGAATGTCCTCTTTCCCCGCTTCTTTTTGTGACATCCCTGGAGCTCTTGCTATCTTTGATTTATTCAGACCCCCAGATTAAAGGAATATGGTTTGGCGGGGCAGAGTATAAAGTCTCAGTGTATGCTGACGATGTACTCTTATCAGTCCTATCTCATCTATGTCCAGACTGATGGAGGAGCTGGATCTGTTTTTGAGTGTGGCAGAGTATAAAATAAACATGTCCAAATCCATGTCGCTCCTACTGGGGAGATCAGAGGATGAAGCCTTGACTCTGGAAAGAGGATGAAGCCTTGACTGCTACACTTTCCATTCCCTAACTTGGTATCCATATTCCAGGGTCCTATTTGTATATATTTTTACTTAACTATTTTACTTTGTTCAAACATATCAAGTGTGACCTGGAACATTGGGCTAAACTACATATTTTGTTAGTAATCTTGAATCTAAAAACGGCTAAAAATTGCCTGAAAAAGTGCTGCTTTTGACCATCAAGCCTAATTAAATTGAGCCCTAGACCACAAAACCTGTAGTAGCATGTTTTGGTTGTTCACCACAATTTTACCTTAATTGAATGCATCATGTACTCCATTTTTCAAATTTTTTGTTCCCTCACTACTCACGATGTGAAGAAGGGGAGAGATTCCTCCAGTAAAGGGAAAGTCAATGATTTTGTTGCATTTAGGATATAACAGCTGCACAGTCACTAATAATATGTGACCTCAGTGGTGCTGGGATAGTCGTGGTGATATGTACCCATGTCGGGTGTTATGGGGTCATCATGATCCACATGCGTATTTCTTTAACTTGTTAAAGCTAAAAATATGCTAATTATTAGCCAAATATTTACATTTCTCAGCTGGTGTGGAAAGTTCAGTACACATGACCAAATTCTCAACATATATTTAGCTTTATAAGGGTGATCTGTGATGGCATGTTACTTGTCAAATTTGCCAAGGTTCAAGACCAAACTGCTGAAGTAATAATTAGTTTAATCGTCACCGTTCGAAAACATAATTTACAGTTTATTTTTTCTAACACAATATGAAAACTTCAAAACTTAAAATATTATTTTATTAAAACGATTCTAAATAAAATCTAATATTTCCCTTCTTTGGTTTTTCCTAATAAGGCAATTTATGTCACTTTTTTTTATTTTATTAAGGAGCTCTTTTTAATTCAATACTTTAAGCTAATTGGAAAGTTAATGTACCGGAAAACATTGCATTTAGACACATCCTCTCAATTTTAAAATTAATTACTTTTCTATTTCATACCTTGATGTAGAACTATCCTTTCTATCAAGAGAATGGTACATGCAAACATGAGTTAGGGAAGCATCACTTGACCGCATACATTTCTTTTTACCTTTTGTGATAAAAAAATGATGATGTATAACACATTATAATATGTTGTGTCTTTTATTTGATATAATTTTTATAAAGTTGTATCATAAACACCATTTTATATGCCTGACCCTTTCACTTCTAAAAATGTCTATAGACAATGTTGCATTGAAATATAAAGAAAAATTAAAATTAGCATACAAACCCCATTTGTGAATGTCTATAATGCAAGAAGAGTATTCTCCCTGTGGGATCTCATTCCTGTCACCCTGTATCACTGTAGATAAGCTACAAGGAGCAGCTCCCTATCATCATTGTAGAAGTTCAACAAACCTTACTGCTGCATTCGGGGCTGGATTGACATAGGGGCTGATGGAGCAGCAGCTCCAGGCCCATGCCCCAGAATAGGCCCAGAGAAAGGATAACTATGTCAGCATTGCTGCCAATTTGGACCCCATCAGGGTTATTCAGAGAGTGTGAAAAGCAGGAGAATGACTGGAGAATGGCTGGAGAATGAAAAATTTTAGGTCAAAATAGCCGATTTGGAAAGTGAGATGAAAGGGAGAATTTTTTTGGTTTGGCTATTTTGACCTAGAATTTTTCATTCTCCATTCATTCTCCAGTCATTCTCCTGCTTTTCACGCTCTCTGAATAACCCTGCATATTCCAGACTCCATAGCAGCTACTGGTTCATGTTAGGTATCACCAGAGCATGGCCTTTCCAATGATACTAAACATGACCAGGTTTCATGTAACAATAATAAATATTTCTTTATTTTTTATTTTTCTTTCTAATGCAGCAATATATTTCACTTTTCAATTATAAAGGGAACAATAATGCTGCACTAACTCACCATCTCATTTCTTATGTTACCAACAAGTTTGGAGGTAATGGCACAATCCGTTATTATGAATTGTTACATCAAAATCCTGGGCTGGGGACTTTGGAACCCTGTGTCACTAATCTTTACAACTCACAAGGTCAAATGTGGTGTCATTGGACAGGGCAGAGTCTGACTTTTGCATTGATACCAAACATGACCACGTAAAATCTAAAAGAAAAGAAATCAAACTTTTTTTATTTACTTATTTTTAGTTCCAAAGTGATGGCATTATCCATTTGACACGTATAAAATGAGCAATACCACTGCCATTACTCACCTTCTCATTTCCCACGCTGGGAGCAAGGTCAGTGTTTTATACATAGTCATATTACTCAAAAAACAGCATCCTCCAAAACACAAGGCAAATATTAAATTTTTCTGTTAAAATTGTATATTTTATCAGAAAAATGCAGTAACAGGTTCCTATTTCAATTTTTTTAAAACAAGAATTCCCTATAGAAAATATAAGCACAAAGGTTTGGATGATACAATCTGAAAATATATTTTTACACGCTGTAAATGATTGAAATCTGATTGGAAATGTACTCACACAGTATCTGCGTGGTTAGATATACCCGTATCTGCACTATCAAATAAACTAAAATATGTTTTCATTTCACTAAATTCCAAAAAGAGCCCACCAAAATATTCAGCTCCAGGCCCATAGAGATCTTAATCAGGCCCTGGCTGCATTTCAACAGCTAGGGAAAGGATAGAATATAGGGAGAGCTGTGGGGTCACTTACAACTGATAAGATTCAGCTGCAAAACCCTGTATAGTACAGATACAATGTTGCAATGCATTACTGCCATGCTTCTATGCAGGCATTATGCTACATACAGATATTATTATATATTTTATTGGTATTTTTGGAAGCTGCATTGCTAATAAACCCATTATTATCACTACAAATCCTGATAAGTAGAATATCTATTTTTATTATCTACCTTTGTCACATTTACTGTATTTGCCTCAAAGGCCATTTCTGCCTGTATGCGATAATGCAGACCACATTGGACATTGTGGAACATAAGCAACACCATCCAGAATCTAGCAGGGTTATTTGTAGACAGCTGATCTGGCCCCGAAATTGCACCGAACAATGAATTTCCCCGTACGGTGACATTTCGGGGCCATACGACTATTCAGAAAGCAGGCAGTTCGCTACATTTTTTTTTTTAATTAATTTTTTTAAATGAATAAAACGATTTATTACAAATTAAATATCAAACAATAAAAGCCCGACGCGTTTCGTCTAAAAGGCTTCCTCAAGGGCAGTTATAATATGCAATGTGTCAAAATAAGATAATATAAAATACAGACTTCCCATCATGCCTTTTATCATCCCTAAACAATACAGCAAGTCTTATGTTGCACATTTCAGATCCGAGTAACGTCACATAACGTAGATGTAATACAGTCTTAGTAATAAAACCGTAGGATTCGGTCAGTGTTGAGTGAATGAGGAATGCTACAGGACGTCTGGATCCGCTGGTTTTCTAAGCAACTGTTGTAGCTAATGGATGTTGCAAATAGGAGGAAAACCGTGTTATGTTCTCAAATAGGTTCTCTGTGCGGTCAAGCATAGAGATTGTACATATAAAAAGCAGCTTCCTGCAGGGTAGAGTATTCGAAGTAAAAAATACTTCGGAGCTGGTCTGTAGATTGCTATTCCATCAAAAGGAATGTAAGTAAGCGTAGAGAAAGTAAGAGAGGAGACAAACGATGGTGTAGGTAACTAGTAAAGTAGAAGAGGGACATAGAGTAATGTCTCCTTCCTTGGGGAGAGAGAGAGAGAGAAAGAGAGAGAGAGAGAGAGAAAGAGATAGAAAAATAAAAATAGGATGGGGGGAGGGGGAGAGGTGTAATCGGAGTGGACATAAGGTGTTTTCATCCGATAATGACGTTAGTCGGAGGTCATCCGTCAACAGTCAACAGTCAGGGACCCCAGGGCACAGAGGCAACAGACCAACACACCTACTCCGGGGCCTCCAGTACTGGCGGGGCTTTCCCCAGCCAAACAGTAAATGCTGAGGAGGAGAGGAACGCACTCCAGTGAAACCAGGTAGCGTTGAATACGTCCGCAAAGCGTTTTGGTGGTAGATTGTTCGTTTCGTAGGACCGAATCAACTCCACTTTGGTTGCCAGTTCCCTAGCCGATGGGATCGTAGTACTTCGCCAATGTGCAGGGATCAATGCTCTCGCTGCCAGCAGTATTCTCAGGATAATAGACTTCTTCAGAGTTTTGAGTGAATAGGACAGTTGGCTGAGTAGGAAGATCCTGGGTTCAAGCTCCAGAGTAACATCTGTGACATGGCAGATCAAAGTTCGGACGGCTCGCCAATATTGGGCTATGCCGGAGCATTGCCACCAAATATGCAGGTACGAGCCCTCCTCTAATAAACAGTGCCAACATAGAGGTAAGGCGTCTGGGGTAAATCTAGCAATCCATTTAGGAGTGGTGTACCACAAAGCCGTCAGCTTATAAGAAGTTTCTCTCAGTTTCGTAATGGGGGAGCCATAGTGTATGAGAGTGAACGTCTTCGTCCAGGAAATGGTCGAAATCTCTTCACCGAGATATACGTCCCATCTATGCACATAGGGCGGCAGATCGTCCTCAACAGACTGTAAGAGGCGGTATAGCGTTGATAGACTCCTAGTCAGGGGCTTTTTCGTCGAACAGAAGTTCTCAAAAGATGTAAGGGACCTCGTCAAATGGGTGCCGGTTGGTAGGGAAAGGAGGAAGTGGCGAATCTGTTGATAATTAAAGCGCTCCAGTAGGGAGGGAGGGAGGGGAAAAACCTTCCAGTGTGGGTATGTCTTTAAAATTTCCAGCCTCCAGGACGTGACGGGCAATTAAGCCTGTGTCGGTAGTAAATCTGTTCCTTAGTGAGGGGAGCACCCCACTTGGTAGTGCCGGGTTGTGTGGGATCGGCAGCAACGGGGCTGGGAATGAGGACAATGAATGGGAAACTCTCAATTTGTGCCAAAGTCGGAGAGTGCATCCAATTGTCGGGGCTAGTCGACAGTCTGGAGGTAAGTGAGTCGGCAAAAGCCAAGGTAGTGTCCAAATTGCACAAAGAAAAAATGGACAGGCGCCCAAACTTGTACTGCCACCAACCAACCAATACCAACCAGAAAATATAGTGGTTTCCCCCAAACCAGTGAAATGACAAAGATAATGGTACGTATCTGGTGGCGCGACGACAATCGTTAATTGGTAGCTGATGGTTCTCTTAGTCGATTTTGTCCATATTGAGCGTATAAAAGGAAATAAACAATATATAGTGCAGATGGTTTTAACACATTAGATATAAATTGTTATATAATAATCCCACTCACAAATTAAAATGGATCAAGGCTCTTGGGTGTTTATCTTCTCCACTTCTGAAGGTGACCCACACCTTACAATTATTGGAGTTTGACTCCTGTAGAATGGATATGAAAAGAAAACAAGATAGCCTCCTTGTGTAGATCTTCCACAAATTCAATAGTATAAATAGAATATAGCTGGTCAACTCACATTTGTTGGAGCTATAAACCAAGCTCTAGGTGCGTATGCCTCAGGACTTTTTTGAGGTAAAGCCCAAACAACCTCTTAGGAATCCAGAACACCGGGGGGAAAATTTTAAATTATTTATTAAAACATAAAATAAACAATATACTGGCACAGCCTGGTCTTCTGGCTGTGCCAGTATATTGTTTATTTTATGTTTTAATAAGCCAGTGTTCGGGCTCTTTAATTTGTGAGTGGGATTATTATACAACAATTTATATCTAATGTGTTAAAACCATCTGCACTATATATTGTTTATTTCCTTTTATACGCTCCATATGGACAAAATCGACTAAGGGAACCATCAGCTACCAATTAGCGATTGTCGTCGCGCCACCAGATACATACCATTATCAGTGTCCAAATTGGTCTGCCCGCCAGGGCACTTTCAAGGTCCAGCCACTTTTTCCCGAATCGGTCGCCATCAAATCTATAATTCTGGTTAATATAGAGGCAAAAAAATACAAACGGACATCTGGTAGAGCCAGTACGCCTTGTTTGGTCGGCCTGCACAGCACCGAAAATTTCACGCGGGGGCGCATTGCCGTCCATATGAAGGAGAGGAAAAGTTTGCGGAGTCGTCGCAAAAAACCCCAGGGTAGAGGCAATGGCAGAGTCTGCATCAGATACAAAATACGGGGGAGGGTATTCATCTTTAAGACTCCAACACGGCCCAGCCAGGAGATATATTTTGGGGACCAGGCCTCCAAGTCGCGGCTGATGTCAGCTAGTAAATGATCGTAGTTCAATGCCGGAATGCGGCCGATGTCCGGGCAGAGCCAAATTCCCAAATATTTAAGCTTCTCAGTACACCATCTGAATTTAAGCAGTCGGCGTAGGGACAACACTTCCTTCTTCGCAAGGCTAACATTGAGTATTTCAGACTTGTCGTCATTTATTACCAGGCCCGCAATCTGTCCATATGTTTGAAATTCCTGGACCACTGCTGTCATAGTCGTCCTCGGGTTCGTTATCATAAACATAAGGTCGTCGGCATAGGCCGAGACATTATGTTGGGAGGCATATCCTCTGATTCCGGTGATATCCGGGTTGTCACGGATCGAGGTCAGCAAAGACTCCAGGGCCAAGGCAAAAAGGAGGGGGGATAGGGGACATCCTTGACGTGTGCCATTCAATATTGGGAAACTAGGAGTCAAAGCTCCATTTACCCTAATTCTGGCTGTCGGCGCAGAATACAGTGCCACGATCCACTTCAAAAAGCCGGACCCTAGTCCGAATCTCTCCAGTGCGAGGTGCAGATAGGGCCATAAGACCCTTTCAAACGCCTTCTCGGCGTCCATTGAGAGAAGCAGCAACGGAACTGAGTCCCGTTGTGCCAGGGCGATAGCGTCGATTACTCTCGTGGTGGCGTCTTTGGCCTCCCTCCCTGGTACAAAGCTGACCTGATCTGAGACCACTAGCCCAGGCAGATGTTTTTGAAGTCTAGTGGCCAGTACGCATGCAAAGAGCTTCACATCTGCATTGAGAAGGGATATAGGACGGTAACTGGAGCTGAGCAGTAAATCCTTCCCTGGTTTTGGGATCAGGGAAATGGTCGCTGCCAGTGTGCTAGGATGGAGATTACCGCCCTTCAGTAGTGAATTGAAAGCCGCCAACATATGTGGAAGGAGGTTTTGTTTACAAAGTTTATAATACTCAGTCGGTAGTCCATCTGGTCCTGGGCATTTATTGGATTTACAGTTTGAGAGGGCGGAAGCCAATCTCTCAGCGAGTATTGGGGCACCAAGCTCCAGAGCCTCGGCCTCCGAGAGCGTGTTTTTAACGTGACGTGATAAATAATCCGATATATCAGCCGGGTTCAGCGTGGAGTACTGCGTGTCCTGGACAGAGTATAAAGACGCGAAGAACGAACGCAGAGTTTCCGCAACTTGGTCAGGACTCACCATAATCTGGCCTGTAGGCATGCGAAGGCGGGGTATATATGCCTTCTCGCGTCTAATACGTAGCATACGAGCTAGAAGCTTGCCCGGCTTGTTCTCCTGTAGGGCGAAGAGGGCATTAGTCTTAGCGGCCATTAATTTAAGGTCAGACGAGAGACAGGTGGTGAGGTCTAATCGAGCTTTCAGCAGGGCTTGATAGGTAAGCGGATTGCCATTCTCTGCGTGTTGGGTTTCAAGGTCTCGGACCGCCTGAAAGAGGTCAGCCATTTGCGATTGGTGTAGTTTCTTCGCTGCAGTACCTTTGCTGACAAAAAACCCTCTGATAACTGCCTTATGTGCTTCCCAGACTGTGGGGACTGGGACTTCGGAAGTCAGATTGTCGTGGAAATAATCGGTAAGTAGTTGTTTCGATTCTTCTAAGAGTCTGGGATCGGCTAACAATTTTATATTCAATCTCCACGTCCTTTCGCGTGGAACGCTTAAGGGAGATAGGACATGTACGGAGACAGGGGAGTGGTCGGACCACGTCTTCGTGAGAATATCTGAAGACCGAATGAGACGTATCTGATGTTGCTGCATAAATATATAATCGATTCTCGAATAGGAGGTGTGGACGTGTGAATAGTACGTATAATCACGGTCACTTCCATGGAACACTCTCCACACATCCACCAGCTGATGGGAATCTAAAGTACGGCGAATGTGGGAAAGAAGACTACGGGGCAGCGACGACGTGCCGACTGAAGTGTCCTTTTTGGGATCCAGGGATGCATTGCAGTCTCCTGCTACAATGAGAACACCTTCCTGAAATTCCGAAAGGTTCCTCAAAATAGAAGCCAAACTGCGGTGTTGAGCCGAGTTTGGGAGGTATAGTGAGGCAAATGTATATAAAGTTTCTGCAATGTAACCTTTAACAAAAAGGAATCACCCCTCTGGGTCCCGTCTGAATTCCCTCTCCCTGAAAGGAACTTCACGCGAGAATAGAAGAGCCACCCCACGTTTCTTACCGTCTCTGTAATCCCTAAAATACCCCGTGGGATAGAAGCTATCCCGAAGAGGCAGAGCTGCATCAAGTCTGAAGTGGGTCTCCTGAAGAAACGCCACCGAAGCCCTCTGTGCCCGGAGGTCCCACAGTATCTTCCTCCGTTTCTCAGGGCCATTCAGGCCCTTTACGTTATATGTGACCAGGTGAAGTATACCAGGAGCATACATGGTTATGAAAGGGGGCTGGGCTGGAGATCTGGGGAGAGGGGGAATGGGGAAAGGGAAGAAAAAATAAATTTTGAGAAATTATATATATAGGGCAGGGAGAAGAAGAGTGAAGAGAGACCAAACAAGGTGGTGCCCCAAGGGGAGAGAAAAAGAGAGAAAGCGAGTAATCGACACGATAGAAACCGGAGGAGAGTGTAGAAGGAGAAAGACGCTAAAGGACAGTCAATAGCGTAGTCAATGAAGTATTGGTGTGCCAAGGGCAGTATCCCAACTAGGTCTGTAGTCAGCCTCCGAGCAAACCCTTGGGTGTTATACACCGAGCTTCGTCAGGGGTGTGTCGTGGCTAGCAACACAACCAAACCTAGTTAAGCAGGTATTTTGTACAAATCAAGAAGGAACAATTAACAGTAAGAACGCAGTGTAGAGGTGGCTGACCTCAAGACCAAGTAATGGCTGTAATGGTAGTCCGTTGAACATAACCTTAGTAACCGAGCAATGCTAAGTAGTCTAAAGATAAGTGAACTATGAAACTGTGAAAAACTTTAAACATTACATCAACCCAGCGAGCCACGCGCCCATGTCGCATGGGTCTTCATTGGAGCAAAAAAATAATAAGAGCGTTAGAGTAAAGCGGCGGGGAGCAGAGGAGGGGAGGCGGGGGAGGGCCGTCCGCGACCCGAAAAGGAGAAGGTGAGGCGGGGGAGGAAGAGGGTCACAGGAAAAAGCACGGAGTATCTCAGTCATTATTTGGCACTGGCACTGTATGTGCGCTTTAGGTGTAAATATAGGGTACACCAATCCCACTTTCCCCTGGAAGGATGATTCTCTCTCTCCAGTAGATAAAATCAAACTTTTAATAAACAACAGAATAAAAATTCCAGTGCATCGGCTGTCATGGCTGATGTGTTGACATTTCAGGGGTGTGTTTTTGAGCCTATTTGCATACAAAGTACATTCCTTTCCAGAATTAGGCCACATCAAGTTCACACAATACCGGGGCACAAGCAGGTGCTTTTGAAGATCGCGTGTACCTATTTCCTTGCAACACCCTTCTGTTATTATTGTTGATGGGTTTTTTTTAGATTTAATTTAATTTATAAATTTTATTTCAGAAACAGAGTGTGAAGTAAGGGGCAATGATCTAAATTGTAATCTCTACTAATTCCTAGTGCTGCTTGGTTTATCTTTAATTTTTCTCCAATGATATGCCCACAGGCAGCATATGCTGCAGTGAAGCTTTTATTTGTTTATGTTCTTATTTATTTGGGAGAAAAGTCCACTGACTTATTAATAAACAGAACAGTGTGAATCTGCTGATAAATTTAAACATTTTGGGGCAATCTGGGTTTTAATTAGCTGTTAACAGATACTGTGCTTCACACTGAAACATTCTTTATCGTTGCTGATTCCCACTGCCTCTTTTTAAATTCGAAAACATTAGTGGAGTTGAATTATTGGCTTTAGCACACTGGCTTTTCATTATATCTATTATCTCTTTTTATTTTACAATTTTGCTGTAAGTTCAGAAATTTCCTATAGTTCTGGATATTCACCTTATTTTCTTCCGTTTTGACAATGGAGAAATCACACCAATAGTCTGGTTTCCTTTTGGTTGATTCAACTCAACTTTCCACTGATAATAATAATGATAATATAACCCTATGTCTATTTAGAGCGACATATGCCGAATGTACGGAGGTTAAGGTCATAGCAAAAGCCTAGTCTGACAGGAAGTGAGGAGTCTTGCTATAGAAGTTAGTCAACAATGTTGAAAACAGACATTCTATTTTTTCTTTTCATCGGGGTGCACAATCCAAGGGCTCCTCATCTTACAAAAATATAGATCAAGCAATAATAAAGGCATCACACCTGGATTTTATAAAGGAGTTGGGCCCTATTACATACTTCACGCAAAAACGCACACGCAACGTGCGTTAAAAATCAACGCTGGTATTACAATCCTCGCGCATTTTTTCATCTGTCAAAAAATAACGCGTGTAAAACGGACATGCAAAAACACGCGCGCAGCAACGTTGCGCGCAGAAATCAGTGTGCGGACTGTTTTTTTCACGCGATTCAGCCAATCAGAATTAAGAACCACAATTGTCTCATGTTAAATTTTTGCGCCTGTCAAAGTCAATCTGCGCATATATGCTGCATCAATAAAAAAAACCACACAACTTCTCAAATTTATTGGTTTGGTATGTGTAGAATGAGTACTTTGCTGCGTATTTTTTTTTGGGCTGGAGTATTTGGTTCGGCCAGGTTGATGGAATTTGCCATTAACACCAGCTTTTAGGAATTGCTAAAATTATGCGCGCAAAGGCTGTGCGTTAGAAACTCTGCATAGATGGTGATACCATCCGAGTACCAGCGCACAAACGCATTTGCGCTCAAAATGTTAAGTATAGGACGCTCGAAGTACAGTACGCTCGTGCAGCGTTTGCACAGGTTCACCCGCGGTAGACCTATACGCGCGTTTGTTGCGCAGACATTGTAATGCGACGTTCTGCGCAAAGGGTTTTGCCTCTCGCTTTAATGCGTTTTTGCGCAGGCGCAAACGTATGTGCAAAGATTGTAATAGGGCCCGTAGTGTTTAATTCCTCTGAATGTGGACCTCAGCAGCAGTTTGGCCCTGAAGGCCTTCTCATTTATTTAACCTCAGCAATGTTGGGATTGTACAGTCCAGTGGCCATTTAGCTGATATCCCCTACCAGCACCCATAGGGGTTATTTTGACCCCATGTGCTTTTTTTTTATATATATACTTTTTATGTGGCTTCTAGATTGCAAATGCTGACCAGTCGTCACTATATTAACACTCGCAGCACCAGCGGGCTTTCATGCCATGATTCGTTTTAACGAAAAGATTTTTGCTCCTCACAAGTTAAATTATTTTTTAGATTCCGATGGTATCTTTTTGGAAGTTGCATTGCTACTAATCTTATTATGATCACTAAAAGTACCCATAAGCAGGAGATCTGACCATTTTTATCATCTATCTTCATCACGTGTACTGTATTTGACACAAAGGCCATTTCTGACAATATGCTAATAATAGAGATCCAGTTTGAACTGTGCAAGATAAAGGACACTATCTATTGTCTACAACATTTCATTCCAATAAAATACTTCTGAAGTATAAACGAATGCATGGAAAATTAAATAAGTGCAAATATACATTGTATAAAATTTTTACCACCTCAACTATATCCAAATATACTATTATATCCTAGATTTAATTGTTAACTAAGCATACCATAATAAAGTAAAATGTAAGTTGTACTAATACTTTTTTTTAAAAAACGTGTTTGGTAATGAAAGGGCTAAAGATGATGACTTTTCCTATTGACTATTAGCCCCTTAATGCCCGACGGTTTTACAATTATCAGCCCGAAAGTGCCCACTGCTGTTTTTACATTTTCGCGCTGTTAGTGTTCAGGTAATTTTCATCTTAATCGTTTATGCAACCCACACATATTATATACCGTTTTTCTTGCCATTAAATGGACTTTCTAAATATACTATTATTTCCATCATATCGTAAAATTTACTATAAAAAATGAAATATGATGAAAAATATGGAAAAAACACACTTTTTCGGAATTAAAATCCCAAAAATCTACAAACGCCAAAAAAAGACCCCTGCTAAATAGTTTAAAAATGTTGTCCCGAGATTAGAAATACCCAAATTTTACATGTTTTTGCTTTTTTAACTACTTCACTGCTGAGCTATTTCACTTCTGTGCGCTGAGCTCATTTTGACTGTTTTGTGCTCATCATGTTTAAACGTAAATTGAAGTCCTATTTTATTATACCCCAGACAACATTTTTATTGAAAAAAACCATTTTTTTATTAGTTTTTTAAAATTAATTTTACACCAAACCTTGTCATGTTTGGTATCATTAGAAAGGCCATGATTAGTCAAATATGACCCTCTAGCTGCCCAGATCGAGAGACAGGGGCATCCAAAGGATCTCCACTTGGCAGCTAGGGAGTTA
The DNA here is from genome assembly GCA_009667805.1 of Leptobrachium leishanense. Lineage (NCBI taxonomy): Eukaryota > Metazoa > Chordata > Amphibia > Anura > Megophryidae > Leptobrachium > Leptobrachium leishanense. The sequence goes on from CM019065.1 coordinate 72,660,308, forward strand.
ACTGGCCCACTAATGTCATCGCACATATGGCAATGACGTCAGTGGGTGGGGGGGGGGTGACCTGAAGGCTTGGCTGAAATCCAAGATGTCAGCCCTTCCGGGTTTGAAATGTGATTCGGCACCGAATCACGATCTGGCACCTAAGTGGTTAAAGAGAGGCACCACTGAAAAAGGCAGACTCTGCCCTCTCCAGCGGTACCTTTCTTTTTTGCCTATGTGGAGCCGTTTGTCAGGGAGAGGGCTTCAAGGGAGCCACCCCTCCCTTTTCCCATTCTCCACTGCAGGCACCAGGGGCGCCTGGCGATGATGTCATCACGCATGGTGATGACATCATCACAATGGCCAAGCCCCATGAATAGGTGGGACAGACTTCAAGCTTGCCAGACCACCTTGGAACCATGACATGATAGAGGACCATGACATACGTAGTACGTCCTTGGTCGTTATTGGATTTTTCTCCTGGATGTACTATGTACGTGCGCGGTCGGGAAGGGGTTAAGGCTTACCATCAGCTTTTCAAGTTCTGGAGACGTAACCTTTTTTTGGTAAACCGGAATGTGACAGTAACTGTAGATGATAAAAAAACTTGATTCTTTAAAATGTGCTATAGATCATTAAGATAATAGATGTAATGGCCATTGAGTGTCACATTAAAGCTAATCTACAATTCACTGATCTAAGTAATGTGATGTTAACTAAGCTTAAATTGACTAACCTAATAGAAATCTTAGATTGTATGATGATGCCTGTAATGAGATTAAAATATCGAGCTCATATTACATTAAGATTATATTTTACATCAATCCTCTCTGCACCCAGGTAAAATACTTTAATTTATTACTATGTGTTAACTTACATTAAAACGAAAGAAGAATAAAACTTACTTTTAAATTCAACTTTTAGGAAAATAAAACTGAATGTATTGGGGGTAATTTTTAAGGGAAGTGGATTATAAGCATTGAGATTTACTCTGCTTTTCTATGAACAGTAAATAAAAATGCATTACTTAAAGGGTTATTCGGGGAATCAAATTTCCCAACCCTGCGGTGAATTCTGCATTCACCGCAGGGTCCACGAGTGCGAGGAAAAGGCACTGCAAAACCGCTGATTGAAAAAAAAAAGCCGCAAAACTGCTAAGGGGCAGGCTGCCGGACTCAGCGCCTGCCCCGTGATCTGCTGCGGAAACTGAGACTCAAAGGGGAAGTTAGCGAACACTAATTTTCTCTTTGTGTCCTGGCTTTAGCTCGGGGCAGCTGATAGTGCCCTACATCTTTTTATGATTCAGTGCATGCTGTTGTATTTCCAACAAGGTGAAACTCTGGAGATTTGGCAAGAGAAGAGAACGATCTAGATCATATAGCTGATTTGGAAAATGAGACAAATGGGAGAATTTTTCTGGTTTGGCTATTTTGACCTAGATTTTTAAGTTCTCCAGTCACTTCTCCTGAGTTTCACATTAAGAGAATAGACATGTAGATGTTTATCTAATACCTGTTAAGTAATTATAGATTCATTTATATTAAGTATGTTTCCTAGTACTTTTACTACGTCATTAAAAAAAATCTATTCTTCAAGTCAAACATTTCCTTCAATGCTTTCTTTAATGTGTGTGTGTTTGTGTGTGTTTGTATGTTTGTGAATTTCAGTTAATTAAACTGAACTGGCAATCCATTATTTTATGGGCTAGTAATCTTTCTTACATATATAAACTGTTTATTTTTTGATATAAAACTTCACAAATGCTTGGAATTCTTTTGAAGGCAAATAGATAATTTAATGTTTAGTTACAAACGCATAATTTATTAAATTAATACATAATGTCAGTTTTCACACTTGGTTTCCATCACGCATAATACCATTTCCCTTGATGACTTTATTTTCTGTACCAGATTAAGATTATGATTTAATGAGTTCATTAAATTGATGTAGTTTGTTCGCAGTGTACATGGGTCAAATCTTTGATGAATGGTTTAACCTGAAAGTAGCTGTAGGGTAGGATTCCATTGCTGAGAAGGCACCACCATAATTAAAGAAACCAAGGCAGAAAAGGACATATTGAACAGAAGACCATTCATTCTCGAAAGACTCGCGGCTTGTGAAATATTACAAAGGTAATGTAGTATTATTCTCCAATCAGCTATAATCTTTAAATTTGCCTCTTTGGGGCTGCAACTTTAATAGACCAGGGGTTTGGGATAAATTTCTCTGTGAATCTGACTGTGCTCAAGAGAGGTCCTTGACACCATTCCGACTTAATGTAAAATACATCTGCAGCTACTTGGACAAAATTGACATTGTCTAGAGAGCAAAGCAATCACCCAGTATAGCATTACTGAGCATTTACACTTGAGCCGTACAGCCGGAGAACAAATCTTGACCTTTAGAAGTTACAAGATTATATTTCTTTGCCTAAAGCCGGAAACTTATTGTTAGGAATTTGTTGCTATTCAAAGCAGATTTCATGGTGTTACTTGTCGGTTTAGTTCAATACATCAATCAATTTTGGCCATTCGCTCATAAACCCCGTGGTGTCTCAAACAGAAATAGGTATTAGGTTAGGATTTTCAATCAACCATGATGTATTTTGCAAATAAGAAGCTAAAGAAACATATTTAGGTGGCATTTTACTGACTATATATTGAAGTACATTATGTGGTATTTTATTTGACATATATTTAATTGGCACCTACATCATTATTGTTTATCTGAATATGGCTCACTGTATTAAATATATTTGAATATTTCCTAAACTGGGTAGCAATTTTTTTTTTAATTAATTGTGTACTTTAGAGAAGAACAAAGAACTTAGACACTAAGAACATGATTTTGTATGATCATTGGTCTTGCACATGATGATACAGTAGTTTGATCCAAATATAACAAATACTGAATACAATAAAATACAAACTGTGATGACGACTACTACTATAATGCGGAAATCTTTAGGTTTATATATCATATAGTTATCATATAGGTTGTGCAGAATCCACCATTTTGACCAGATTGACCGCCATACCAATCTTGCAGCATGCTTTACACCAGTGGTTATCAACCCTGTCCTCAAGTACCCCCAACAGATCAGGTTTTCCAGATAACTGAAGCACAGCACAGGTGATATAATTTGCTGCTCAGTGATTGAACGATTCAGTCTGCGATTCCCCAAGGGAATACTTAAAATCTAGCTTCTTAGGGGGTACTTGAGGACCAGGGTTGGGTACCACTGCTTTACACCACAGCATCTGCATATTATTATAGAACGAAAAGGGTTTTGATGAGTTGATTAGTTTATTCATCACTATTAATTTATGACATGACCTCCGACATCAACAACTCCCCTGACCAACAATTCAAAAGCCAGACCTACACTTCCATTTCCAGTGGACACATCTGAGTTTGTATCTTAGAAGGGTTGGGGATTAAAATTGCTAATATGACAGTATAGAAAAGGAGAGTTCCGACTTTTACCACTTGGAGTTCAACTTTTCGTGTGGGAGATTCAAAGTCGGGATTCACGATAAAATCTTGTCTCTCGCAACTATAATTTTAATGGAATTATCAAAAAAAGGGGGTGGTCCTAGTGGCACATTTTTTTTACCTGAAGAGCAAGAACTATGAATGGTTTCGTCAATATCCTCGTATAGGGGATATAGGGGAACAATTGTTTTGTAGCGTTTTATTTCCGTATCCTTGCAGGCGGCAGACCTACATCTATTTACACACACACATGTAACAACTAACGCCTCCACAACCATGCATATTTCTTTAATGGAATTATCCGCTATATTGATTCGATTCAAATTTATTGGTAAGTCGATATCTGAAAATGTGCTGAAAGGTGTTGATATGTGGATATTCTGGCAGGGAAATAGAGGGAATAAGACTGAAATCTTTTTTTAAACATCGTATTTCAAAAACCGGCCATGTTTAAAAGCAAAAGTCTATATGAAGCTGGTTGAAAATGTCATGCCTTCCGTGGGCAGAGACCAGTATGCGGTAGATGGCGGGTGAAGGGTTAATTCAAGCGAGGTATCCGTGGGAGAATCCAATAGAATAGTCGTGGGAAGCCAAAAGGTCGGTGCGGGTGGAGTTCGTTGCGAGGTCAAAAGGGGAAGCCTGAAGGGTCTGGAGGAATAATTCTCAGGAAAGTCAATAGGTATGAGGAACCAGGAAAGCCAATACAAGGCATCAACCAGGTACCTGACCAAAGGAGTAATGGGGTTTAAATAGGGAGTCTGAAGGAGCACACCCCTGCGGTGAGGAGTCACAGCCTCCAGTTCACCTACAGGTGAGGAGAATGCCTGGTTGCCATGGCCCCCCCTCTCTGTCCCACTGGTCTGAGGACACGCCCCTGCTGGTGAGCGCCTCCCACGGCACCTCTGCTCTCAGTGCAATAGGCCACGCCCCCACGCCGAGGGCATGTGATGGCTGCCATGTTTGGCACCCCCCGCCGGGAGCCGCGATTCCCAGCCAGCCGAACGAGAGAGGGAGCCCTGCACCCCTGAGCGCCGGAGTGCCCAGAGCGTCAGGCGGCTGTGGGCTGCCAAGGACGCCGACCTCTAGTCTGCATTCGGTGCCTGCCACCATGACACCCGACGTGCCGGCACCCCCTGCTGGATGGGTAAATCCTGACAGAAAATAAGAATTTTGGGCATGAAACTGGCCTACTTTTTTTCTCGAACCAGCATAATTTTTCAGATTTTTGCACTGGCCACACTGGTACCCTTGGTTGGGTACATTCGGCTATCATAGAATAATATTCCCAGATCTCCACGTCTGTGTGGAAGAAGAAAATGGATGAGTATACATTTAATCAGAACAAAGTTATGCTGTAGTTTGCCGTTATTTTCACTTGACTTTTATAATTGTTTGATTCGTTTATTGCATTTTTATGTTCTCGAACTAGAATTAATGTATTTGTTCATCCAGAGAGTATTTGATTTATTAAGCGCCGATTCTCTTGTTAAAATAGCATATCCACTTGTATATATTTCAATTCCTTCTAAGCACACAGATAAATCTTGCAGAAACAATGGGACTGTATAATTAATAACACAAATAAATCCTTCTGTCAATCTTTACTTTTAACACTAAGGAAAATGTATTAAATGAAGGTAGATCCAGAATTAACATTGCAGTGTCAGGATCTATATGTTTGTGCATACTTTGAATTTGCATCTTAATATGTCAAAGCCAAATATAATATTAAAATGTGTGAAATAGCTTTTGAAACACACTTACCTTAATATTGGAATGACGTCAAAGTGAAGAATCTGAATTAAATGGTTTCAGTGATTTGATTTGACCATAGTTTCACCATTATCTTCACTCCCACCACTTATTACATCTGTATCATTTTAAGAGTTTCTACTCCACAGACGCTCAGACTAAGGCTGGGGTCAGACAAACGCATTTTTAACGTGCGCTTAGGCGCACTTAATCACGGCCGCAGTAGCAGCAAATGACGGGCAATGACGGCCAATATACGAAGTACGGCCGCACGAAAGTCTGGCTGCGCAACGCAAGTGGAAAATGAACGCATTTTTTCGAGAACTCAGAACTGTTAGTACTGACGTACAGAGTGCGCTGCGGCATCATAGCGGCGTTTGTGCGTGATTAGGAGATGTCAGACGCTGCTAATGTCCAGCCTGCATAATGTCCAGACGCAAAAAGAGTTTTATTGACGATCCATAAAAAATCACGCACGAAAATGCGCGTCGTCTGACCGTTTTCATGCATTCCGTGAAAAAATACGTCAATGTGTTCGGACGCACTTTTTGACAGTCGCTGCGAGTAATGCGTTCGTTTGACCCTAGCCTAATTTGTAGCACAAGTAAACATTTTCTTCTTCATTATGTAGCATGAGCAGAAAAAAAGACAACCACAACTGTAGCACCCAAATACAGATAAAGAACAAAAGACTGCCGCTACAATGGTGGAGTAAGCCCCCTGTGCACCTCACGTCAGAGGGAAATGCATACAACAAGTAGTATATAGAAAAAAATGCACACAACCACCAGAGCTGCAATATGTAGGCCCACTCGTGCAGCCAGTTTACTTAGAAATGGACTGCTTGTGGTGACCTGGATCTACTAGGGTGCGTTCTAGTAGCTGTGACCTATTTACCCTATCCCCCAAATCTCCCTTCTTTCAATTTTTTGCCAGTGTTTGGCTTATGATTACTGCTGTATTGTTTCTTTGTGGCTGATTACTCTGTACCTCATTGTGGGCACATGCTCTCGCTATTTCAGCCTCACCATCCACTAATCTACAGCCTATCAGTGAAGTGAGTTTGTGGGGGTTTCTTTTTTGGGGTTTAATTTTCAATATACGTGATCAATTGTGACCATCTACGCACGATTTTTGCCCCAACTCATATTGCTACCTCAGTACCAAGTATTCTACATTGTCGCATGTGTGAGTGAACTATATACTGGACACATATGTCGATTCTTATACCAAACAAAAATACTTGTTGTTTTTAACTTTCTTTCATGTTGTGTGTATTTGTTCTGGTGATCACCATACTTTGGTTTTTAGAGTTTGGCTTTAGGCCACAATAAAATTAGTTTTTCATTTTGTTTTCACTGATGCATTGTGTTCCTACTGACTTGTTCAGTGGTTCAGCTTTTTCTTCATACTCAATGGGTTTCAATACCTCCAGCATCATGTGACACAATTACATTGGTTTCATCTCGTGTATTTCAGGTGTGTCATCACCACTACTTCTGTAGCGGGTTATTACTACCCATTCTTGTTATGGGCTGATACTTCTGCCTGCCTATTTGTGGATGACGCCATACAGAAAAGGAGTAATGGGCAATGTATCACTCCTTTTACTTGTTACTGTTTGTGTGACCGTCAGCATCTCAGACATGCGCATAGGACATTGATTTGGGAATCTCACGAGACGTTCCGTAATGCCATACCAATGCTCAGTATGGGCCATTCCACCATCTTGGATTCCACTATTTGCAGCACAAGCGTACTGAAAACACTGACGGCACTGTAAATTTATTGTATACCGGCAATTACACCGGAAGGACTGCAGGAGGTACAAAGAAGATGTGTGAGGTCTGATTTCCACTCACTTAAGTATTTTTTGTGTATATAAGGGGTTTATGGTCTGTTTGCTGTTTGGGAGCACTGACACTGAGGAAGGGGCTGTGCCCCGAAATGTACGTAAACTGGCCGCATGAGTGGACCTACATATTCCCTACATATTCCCAAATATTTTTTTCTGTATTATTATTTAAAAATTATTTTCCAAAAACCCACTGGCAGTGGATATCTGGAAAATCACTTGGTGGTGAAGGGGTTAAACTTTGATATCACTTCTATGGCATTAGGATAACCAGACCTGATGCTAAAGTTTTTGTTACAGATAGACCTGATGCAAAAATGTTTGTTACAGATCGTAAAAGAATGAAAAATATTGAAAGTGAGTTTCAGGAAAAGTACCACTTCTCATGTTGATTACATCCCATCATAACACGTGCTGGAAGCAACTACTAGGTGGCAGCACACCCATAAGGCTAGCGCTCCCACGGAAAATAATGGTTTACTCGTTGAAACTAATATAACATCAAAAGCTATATCCGGTACACGGATATGAGCAGAGTGCACATCCAATAAAGAATATTTTTCTACCTTTACCAGTCTCCGTGTGGCAAAATATTTATAAATATTAGGGCTGGTACTTATTAAAATTTTCGTGTTCGATTAATAAATAGATTAATAGATTAATTATAACGCACATACAGATCCAACTACTTTTAGCTGATCTGCTTGGGTCTTGGGCCCTGGGTCCTGGGTCTTGGGTACTGGGTCTTGGGTCTATTTTTATTATGAACTCTTGCTTTATTATTGGTGTGTTATTTGTCCGCTTGTTGGATTTAATTCATGCTGAAATTTTGCATATTAATTGGTCTACTCTATATATACTGTATATACGAACCTTGCCCCTATTACGCTCTTAGCTTTAAAACGCGGGCGCAGGGGAGGAAAAACTGCACCCGCAGTTTCCCCCCTGCGCCCGCGTTTTAACGCCAGATTACAATGCAGGCGTAAACAAATGCTGCCTGCATTGTTATCGAGCGTAAAAAATCTGGATACTCGCGGCAGCACTGAGCGCAGCCGCGAGCATCCACTCGCTGGAGTCCATAGGACTCCATTGAGGTCCTCTCTGCCGGTCACGTTACCGGCCGGATCTCGCATCGCGAGATCCGGCCGGTCGGCATAGTGATACGCAGGGAGAGACGGGAGACTTTTTCCCCTTCTTTCCCTGCTCCTGCCGGCCGGAGGAGGAGACCAGAGCCACGGTCCTCGCCGCAGGACACAGGGTGAGTATGTGATGAGTTTTTTTATTTTTTCAAGCTGGTGTTAACGGATTCCGCTTCTGCAGAATCCGTTAACACCAGGTCCTGGCTCTGGTTAACTTTTCGCTGACCAGAGCCAGGCATTAATCAGCGCTGGGACATTGTAATACCAGAGCTGATTAACACTTTGCGCTCCCCATGTTAAGTATAGGGAGCGCAAAGTGCAGTGACTTCGCGCTGAGAAGCGCAAGATCCCAAACGCAAACGGGTTTTTTAACCCGTTTGCGTTTGGATTGTAATATGCCCTAAACACCGCAGCTAACGGTAGTGCTCACGCCTCTGAGCGCTACCGTTAGCGTGCAGAGTGTAATAGGGCCCCTTGTTTTTGTTTCTTTTCTCTTCGGAACTGACACATGGTTACTTCCAGCAAGATGGCACAACATGCCACACATCACCTGAGTCAATGGCAACAATCCAGAGTTTATTTGTGTCATCTCCAAGAATCTGATGCCACCCACTGTCTTGATCCTAAAAGAACAAGCATACATAACAAACCCTGCACAGTCTGAGCCTTTGCGGATAACATCTAGAATGAAAAACAAAACACTGATGATGCAATATTTAGTCACGTTAGCAATAACATGCCCTGCCGAGCCGACATATGCCTAACAGAAAACGGCAGCTGTTTCCAGCACTTGCAGTGGTGGGATGTTCTCAAAGAAGAGGAGGTACATTTCCTGAATCACTCATTAATTTGCTTCATTTGTTGAAGAGCTTTAGTAAAACCTTCAGCTCTATATGAATCACCCTGTATCTATATACATTGCCTAATTAAGGGCTTACTGAGTGGATTTTAGTTGAGCTCTGTCACATCAATATCATTCTACCATTTTTTATGCCTTTTGTATGTCTACACTATCTTTCTCACTCTCTTTGTTCTTTTTTTTTTCATTCCCATAACTCTTAGCTAATATTTCATGGGATACTTTGCGTGGGGTCCTTGCAATGGTATTAGAATTGTTTTTATTGTTTAATAAAAATAACATCTTTTCAGACGCTTTAGAGTCCCTACTCTCTTCCAGCATCATTGGTGGTGTTGGAGCAGGGGCTGACTGGCAACCTTTGGCCCAGGGGGCAAGTAGAACCCAGAGGCCCATAGTTCAGCAACCTAGGCCCTTGTGTATGAGCATATCACAGAGCTCCACAGCAATACAGCTCACGCTCATACACACTGCACATTACTGTGAATTTTATTGCTGTGGAGGTCTGTGATACGCTCATACACACTGCACATTACTGTGAATTTTATTGCTGTGGAGCTCTATGATATATGTGGTGGTTATGAGCGTATCACAGAGCTCCACAGCAATAAAATTCACAGTAATATGTGGTGGTTGAGTGTGAGTTTTATTGCTGTGGAGCTCTGATACAATAATGTGCGGTTTGTATGAGCGTTTCAGAGTTCCACAGCAATAAAACTCACGCTCATACACAGCGCACATTACTGTGAGTTTTCTTATTGTGGAGCACTCATACAAACCGCACATTCCTGTATCAGAGCTCCATAGCAATAAAACTCACAGTAATGTGCAGTGTGTATTAGTATATCATAGAGCTCCACCACAGCCTTTTTTACACCTCCCCCCACATTCCACTCCCTCCAGACCAATTCCATTCTTTTTTACACTCCTCCCCCAGCAGGTCCCTCACTTTATTCTCCCCAACAACAGCATCCAGGTCCCTCACTTTATTCTCCCCAACAACAGCATCCAGGTCACTCACTTTATTCTCCCCCACAGCAGGCCCCCCTCAAATTATTCTCCCCCACCACAGCATCCAGCCCCCTCACTTCATTCTCCCCATTACAGTCAGCATCCAGCCCCCTAACTTAATTCTCCCCCACCACAGCATCCAGCACCCCTCACTTCATTCTCCCCATCAGTCAGCATCCAGCCCCCCTAACTTCATTCTCCCCATCAGCCAGCATCCAGCCCCCTCACTTCATTGCCCCATCAGCCAGCATCCAGCCCCATCACTTCATTCTCCCCATCAGCCAGCATCCAGCCCCCTAACTTCATTCTCCCCCACCACAGCATCCAGCCCCCCTCACTTCATTCTCCCCATCAGCCAGCATCCAGCCCCCCTCACTTCATTCTCCCCATCAGCCAGCATCCAGCCCCCCTCACTTCATTCTCCCCATCAGCCAGCATCCAGCCCCCTAACTTCATTCTCCCCCCACCAGCATCCAGCCCCCCTCACTTCATCTCCCCATCAGCCAGCATCCAGCCCCCTCACTTCATTCTCCCCATCAGCAGCATCCAGCCCCCAACTTCATTCTCCCCATCAGCCAGCATCCAGCCCCCTAACTTCATTCTCCCCATCAGCCAGCATCCACCCCCTCACTTCATTCTCCCCATCAGCCAGCATCCAGCCCCCCTAACTCATTCTCCCCCACACAGCATCCAGCCCCCTCACTTCATTCTCCCCATCAGCCAGCATCCAGCCCCCCTCACTTCATCTCCCCATCAGCCAGCATCCAGCCCCCCTCACTTCATTCTCCCCATCAGCCAGCATCCAGCCCCCTAACTTCATTCTCCCCCACCACAGCATCCAGCCCCCTCACTTCATTCTCCCCATCAGCAGCATCCAGCCCCCCTCACTTCATTCTCCCCATCAGCCACATCCAGCCCCCTCACTTCATTCTCCCCATCGGCCAGCATCCAGCCCCCTAACTTCATTCTCCCCATCAGTCAGCATCCAGCCCCCTAACTTCATTCTCCCCATCAGCCAGCATCCATTTATTCAATTTCACCCCAACAGTCAGCAGGCCAGGTCAGACATTGGGCAGCACCCACTCACCATCAGCTTAAATCTTTTAATTGATTCTCTGTCTGGATGTGTCCTCGGCTGGACTGGCTGCTCCACTGTCCTCCAGCTATTCTGTCCACACTCTGCAGGCTCCATTCTCACTCTCTACCAAGCCCTCCTCTCCTCTATGCATCACGTGTGGGGAGTGCATCACGTGAGGGAGAGGAGCTAACACAGCGTGCCTTCCCCGCTCGTGTTTTTAATGTGGAAGGCAGGCTGCTTTTAGAAGGAGAGGGATTGCAGCGGCCGGAGGGGCATCTGCCCCCCTGCCCAGTCTGCCCCTGTGTTGGAGTTGCTGTTTGGAGGTCCAGGAGGCCGGTGAGACATCTTCCTGCTGAGAGGGCTGATCCAAGGGTGGTGATTTTGTTCCTTGTTCATATTATCCATTGGCTGTTACATACCGATTAAGCCAGGTTATATTTATTATTTTGGGGTTTTTTGGTAGTTTTTTTTCTCCCTAGTATCTGTTGTGACATTGTGATTAGGAGCTGTGTGGTAGATCACAGGTTCAGGGTTAACAACCAATGCTTAATCAGGACTAGGGATGGGCTGCCGGTTCGATTTGAACATTTCCCACTCGTTGTTGGTCAAACATTTCCCACTTGTTGGTGATAAAACATTTCCAATGGCTTCAAATTGGATTTAAACATGAGCAAAAGTGGTAAAAATGAGCTCAGCGCACAGCGGTGAAATGGCTCAGCACTCAGCAGTGAAAGGGATTTTATTTTATTTATTTATAAAGGATTTTACCAGGAAGGATACATTGAGATTTCTCTCGTTTTCAAGTATGTCCTGGGTTCAAGAATATTGAGTGGTTACAGAAATACAAAATAGTAAAATGCAAGATATTAACACAAAACCAAATATACAGATTAACAGAAAAATAAATATGTAGGAAATAAAGTCATTATGTTACATGTTTACAGGTGCATTCTGTATTGAGGTATGTTAATAGGGAACTCTTAAGGGACTTTAGACTGGGGGAAGATTTGATGGCGTCTGGGAGGTTATTCCATATTTGCGGTGCTCTGTAGGACAATGAGGATCGAGCCACTTTCTTTTTGTATTGTGGTATTGCAAGTAAGGTGCTGGTCCTGGATCTGAGGTTATAGGATGAGGGAACTGTTCAGCGCTGCGGAATATGCTGGCGCTTTATAAATAAAGAATAATAATAATAACTGCTGGGGCAATCAGCCTATTCAGGTACGGTGGATAAAAACATTAGAAAAAAAATCATTGCTTCCTGTCCCCCAGAGCAGTACCCGGACCCCCATACACCTTTTATGGCCAATATCTTGCATATACTGTATGCCCTCTTGGAGCGCACTTTCATTTTCGGAAGTCTGACCCCCCATTGAATTGCATTACATTCAAGTTCGAATTCGAACTTTTTTTGTCATTCGGGTGTTCGAGTTCAAACCAAACACGGGGGTGTTCGGCCCATCCCTAATCAGGACTGCCCTGCGCTTTATAGGAGATGGGTTCCCTCTAAGAGGGCAGTCATGGTGCAGAAGGAAAGAAAGCATGATCCTAAATCCAGAAGGAAGGTACATTATATTTTGTTTTTACAGACTAGTAAACGGCTTAGCTGTCCAACATGTCAGATAGGTATTCTGAAATGATTCGTTAGCATCCGCATCAAAGAGTAGTGTCTGTTTTGTATTTGTTTATTTTCTGTTCATCATGTACCCTGTAATGACTGTATAATAAAGAGAAGCGGAACCACTGATCTGTGTCCAGTGGCTATATCTCAAGTGGTGGCAGTGGTGGGATATTGTATACCTGTGTTACGGCTGTGCACACATTAAAAGGTACAGAACCCATTGAAAATGGGGATGTTTTAAAAGCATTATTGTGCAGCCATTGGAGGGTACATGATACATAGAAAATTAACAAACGCAAAACATCGCCTGTTTCTTGATGCGGAGGCTAACTAAACATTTCAGAATTCCTATCTGACATTTACCAATCTGTAAAAACAAAATATAATGTACCTTCTGTCTGGGTTTAGGATTATGCTTCCTTTCCTTATGCACCCTGCACCAAGACTGCCCTCTCAGAGGGAACCACAACCTTGGTTGTTGGTTAACCCTATAGGGGAAAAAAGGAGTCCTCCATCCACCTGATGATGAACCTGTTGTAACGGTAGCTATATCGCTTACCCAAGAGTAGCAGAGTTGGGATCTTTGAGGACAGAAGTATCTGCTTGAATAATACAAAAGTTTTATAAACTACAGACTGTAACAAGGAGACACAAGGACTAACTGAATTGTCTCTAAGCTCTGAAGGTTTAGAGACTAACAGATTACCTAGGACACACTCAAACAGCAGACGTGGAATGACAGTCCGTGAAGTATTCAAGGTGCAGGGCAGTCAGATGCAGAAACCAATCGTTTTGGTACATACAAGGACTAACTGAATTGTCTCTAAGCTCTGAAGGTTTCGAGACCAATAGATTACCTAGGACACAGTCAGAAACAGCAGACGTGGAATGACAGTCCGTGAAGTATTCAAGGTGCAGGGCAGTCAGATGCAGAAACCAATCGTTTTGGTACATACAAGGACTAACTGAATTGCCTCTAAGCTCTGAAGGTTTCGAGACCAATAGATTACCTAGGACACACTCAGAAACAGCAGACGTGGAATGACAGTCCGTGAAGTACTCAAGGTGCAGGGCAGTCAGAGATGCAGAAATAATATAAAACAGAAATAAACAATAGTTTGTTATCGTGGTCTTAGCAAAACCATAAACATAAGTAGTAACCTGGGTAAACGGAACCCCGGAGGGTTGCAAACGATACCCCTAAACGTGAAGGGATAGAACCCAAAACAGCGAGTGATCAACCCAGCAACCAGCAGGGGGTTAAATCACTGAAACAAGTGATACAGCGTAATAAACACGATAGAGAGAGAGTAGTCTAAGCCAAGCCGGGTCAATTAACAGGAGAAGGGATCTCATACAAGCAGAGTCGTCAACAGTAAAGTCAAATCGATATTAGAAGTAGCGGTGCGTTAAATAACTCCACAACAGGGAGATGAGGCCATTCCTAGAGCCCTGTTTTAAAGCCTGTGGCTCCTGGTAACCACACCTGAACCCGCCCCCTCAGATTCCAATCTGCCAGCAGCAAGTGCTGGCACCCGACCAGCCAGCGGTCCCCCTTCTTGCCCAGACCCCCAGGGGGCACAGCAGGGGCTGAGGATGTAACACCTGTGGTCTATCACACTGCCCCTATTCACACTGTTACACTGTATTTTCTTGTTGTGTACGGGTTAGCCAGGATTCCCAGTGGGAGTTATCCTTTTTGTTTCTTTATATATATTTTTATTGCGATTGTTTTTATGAATGAAGAAACTAAGAAAACATCATACGATTCCATAAATATCCTTCTGTCTGTTCAGTTTTTTAAACTGTTTGAATAGTTAGCATATGGTAATTTTTTAAATACAGTTTTGTCTCACATAGGAAAACAAGGCCATATGTGGATCAAAAAGAAGTAAATATTTGGGGGTTAAATTAATGTAAGCAAGTTTCTGGTAAATGAAGATTTTGCATGAATCATGACACATGTTTACTTTTGAGATACTCGGTGAAAGTGTTACATCCTTATCCTGTGCTCCGCCAGCTGTTTTTCTTACAAAACAGACAAACACAGAATTGGCCCAGTGAAATGAAGAACATACATTTTATTCCATAAAAAATATAAGATTTTTAAACAAAGTAATCTAATTTGACCTGTTAAAGAAGCCAAGTTTTCTTTGATGGCTCTACAGCATTTACATAAATTCCACTTTCCTATTCCACGTTCCTTCCTGAAGAGTATTGTTTTGTAGGTATGTTAATAATGTATCTTCCTTAATCTCTTTTTTTTTCCGTTTCTTGCATTAGTTCTTTTATCTAAGTGGAATTGGCTTTTAAGAATTCCTCATTTGCAGAGCATTCAGGTTTAAATTGTTGTGCTCACTAGTGCCATTGTGACATTATGCCAAGCAAAATGCTTTATCATGTGTTGTAGGACAAGATGAAATGGTCTGTAAGGAGCCAGGGGATTCCGTGTGAAAGAGACATTCATATTCATAAACCAAGTTATTATACTTGAAATAGAGAAACGACAAAAATGGATGTGTTTTGTATATTATAAGGAAACCTGAGCGACAGTTCTGTAGTTACAGTTATAGCTATCGTCGTGTTGTAGATATTCAGGTTTTCGTGTCATTTATGCAATATATGTTGTTTATGCAGTACTTAACTGTTTCAGTACTGAAAGTGATGATATTCTGGGATCCATTAACAGTTGCTACTTAAACAGAGAAGGAAAGTACATTAAGACATTTTACTTAATGTCTCTGTTTTAGTGCTAGTGTGTGTTGTCAGGTATATTACACAGAAAAGGAGAATTTTAAAATGGATGCTTGTAGCCATTTTGTTTTTAAAGACAGTTTCTTTTCTTTAAAATTTTCTCTAGGTTTAGAAATGAACGAGATTTTTTTACAGAGTTCATTCCTGGGTGAAGTCTTTTAGATTTTTTTTAAGAAGTGCCAGACAAGAAGGAATCTAGAATGTTTGTGTGTGATAAGGCTAGGTTTAAGTGCTAAGACGTGTCATAATTAAATTTATTGGTCTGTCTTAAAACAAAAGATATTTTGTCTTTTGGGTATAAGAGATAATATTTTCTAATATAGATTTATATTCACAAAATATATGTTTATAATGAAGGTATATTTTATTATTTATACAGTAGGAAATATATATTCCAATAAATATTGTAGAAAGTATATAATTGGTAAATAATAAAATTTACTAAAGAATAGATTCTGTTGAGTTAACCAGAAAATAATTCAGCTGAAAGTGAGTAACTAAAAGGGAGTAGGGATATAAATCAAAGATGACAGATGGAGACACTGTGTCTAGTGACTGAGAGAGAGGTCTTTGTTAAGTCAGATTGACCTTTTGACCCGAGATAAGAAAATTAAAAGAAATGGGTGAAATTTTTAAGAAGTGCAATACTGCCCTCTAGAGGATAGTAAATATTATAATTCATATTACCAAAAATATTGCATGACGTCAAATTGGCTATAATAAGCGGCAATGTTGGTTACAAGTCAGTCGGAGATTTCAGCAGTCAGACTCACACCGCAATGCATTCAGACGTCCAATACACATGACACTCTGAAGTCGGAGATTCCAGCATTCACAGACTCACACTGCAATGCATTAGACATGACACTCTGAGAGTCCAAGATTCCAACACTCAGACTCACACCACGATGCAGGCAGATCCCAAGACATGAGGCAATCAAGATTCTCACTAAATTTCTGACTCTCACCAAATCTCTAACTCACATGCATTGATTATCTGATCGATAATCTTCACACATTCCAAAAATTACTACATCAGGAATTCCAAGGCAGACTTATCAACATCCAAATTGGACAGGTACTGTATGAAATAAGGAATTAATGTAAATATATATTTGTAGAGATTCTTGCAACGTAGACTGAGACTTCTCGGATACGGTTAAATCCAAATTCTAAGTATTTTCTATTCTGCAGATAGAAATATGAAGAAGTGGATATAAGGATTTATTCCTAAAAGAAATGTTGTAAGATTGATACCAATATATATATTGAATTTGGAAATTACTGTGATTAAAATTAATAAGCAAGGAATTATATAACTACAAAATAAAAAGCAAAAGATTAGAAGTTTAATTCTCGAGATTCACTAAATAAGTTTTTCTTACTTATCATTAAATTAGCTCATCTTTTGTTGATCCATGTAGCATAGAGATATATATATATATCTATAAGAGCTGGCTGGTTAAACATTGTTTGCTGGGAAATGCATGTTGTATTAAGCAGAAATGTTTATTAACCATTTGTGTATTAGTTACTAACTGATAAGGTAAATGATATTAATCATATATGCAGTTACTAACCGGAGATACATATATTGTGAAGCTAGTCTTTATATGCTGATGGATTGTGGTTTATAAATTTTTGTTTATGATATGAGATTTGAAACTTTTTTGTATACGTAATAAATATATATATATTTTTATCCGATTATTGATTATTGTATTTTTCAAAGCAAAACACAGACAATTAAAAGAATTCAGGATAATTTCTAAGAAATATAAACAATTGATATTTGTGTCTTGTATAAGTTTCTTATGAAATAATAATCCCTGATATATTGGAGGCAACTGCCGAGGTAGGTCCAGTAAGTCCAATATAGACATATTGGAGGCTTGGCTGATGAGTCCAATATATACAAACGTGTTGTATTCACGTGCAGAGATTATATCCGACAGTGTAGGTGGTGTTAAAATTCCTGGTCCCGAAAGGAAGAACAGGGCAAATTGATACCGGCAGCGGGATAGCTCAGATTGCGAGACTGCTCAGTGCCGTAGAGGAGTCGTGGAGGAAGCCTTAGAGCTATTTGTTCCCAGTCTCACTCTGCTCCTGGTGAGAGAAAGTGGTGGATCATGCTGCCCACTCCACCATGTGATGTACAGTATGGGATTTCTTTGGGGGGGGGGTTTGTAGAGTTTGCAGAGAGTATCAAGGGATTTTGCAAATGCAAAAATCACTTAACACCAGCTTTAAGAGACGTTATTTCTAAGTGAATTACCATCTACCAAATGCGAATGCAAGCTACCTTGGACCAGCATGCGCCTCCACACTGAGGTGTAAATTAGTATTTCCTATATGGAGTCACTGAAGCAGTAGGCTTGAGCTTTAATGGATTTCTGAAGATGGTAGAGGATAGGAAGGCCTGGAGGAACGTTGTCCATGGGGACGTGACGGGTTGGACACAACTTCGCAACTAACAGCAACATAGTATTGGAGACGTTATTTTACAGTAAAGTCGTGCAGGGTTTTGCATCACTCTAGCCGCAAGCCCAGTTCCGACAAGAGTGGAATAGCAATTCATACTTTTAAGAGAAATACAGGAGACGGTATGCGTAATGTCTCCTATAGTTATTTTAACGACAACCATGGAATTCAGCCCTCTACTTTTTCTGTTTGCAATATAGGAAAAGATGCAAACTAACGCAGACATATTAGAACACACACTGCAGCTATTTTGAGCACTGTAAAAAAACGGTGGGGTGGGGCGGGGTGGGCAGAGAATAACTTCCTCACGGTAAGACTGTAAGGCAGTTTAAATCCATTATAGAATTAATTTCACTATTAATTGGTTTAGTATAAAAACACTGGCAGAAACCAATAACTTTATGGAGAACAACTTTAGTTCATCCCTTAACCATATAAGCCACCAAACCTAGACAAACACACGCCTACTCACACAATCTAAATGGACAGTAGTTGTTATTACATTGCATTTAAAGACTGTATACATTATTTGACTATTAGAAAGGCAAAGTGCTACTTCTGCTGGTCAATTGTAGTACTGCCGCAAGTCTCTGCTAGGAGACTCTACAGCAGGGCTGATATACTCCAGCCCCCCGGATATTTTAGAACTACAACTCCCATGATTCCCTGGCCATCCTTTGCAGTAAAGGAATTATAGGAATTATAGGTAGTAACATCTGGGGGGGCTATGAGTTTGGCATCTGCTCTACAGTGCCCAGGGTACAGTGAGTGTTTCATGATATTGGCTGATATGTCTGATGTACTGTAACTTTAGGTACATATTCTGGAGCCCATTTGCAAACAAAAATTGTGTGGAAACAACAAAATTCGCCAGAATTCATCTAGATTGAGTTAACTTGTTCTAGGGCAGCTGATTGTGCTTTTGAAGATCGAGTGAACTCAATTTTAATACTGAAGGAGTTAATTGACAATAGGCTAGCAAACTCAGTTTATCAATTTACTACTTTAACAATCACTGGCATGTATAGTATAGTAACCTTAGGCTGGCAAACTACCACATTAACGCTGTCCATACAAAAAATAGTATATGGCTATATTTTTCTCTGGAGTTCTTTTGGTTATAATACTACAGGACTCTTGGAAAACTTTTCGCTCCTATTGCTAGCAAAAATACCTCAGATAAAAAATATTATTTATTTGTTTTCATTTTTTATATATCAATAATCTTGCCTAGGAATACTAAAGTTTTTGTTTCCTTAACCCCTTCATTACCAAGATTGTTTATACTCGATCTGTAAGGCCCCTGCTGATGCCCCAATATTGAGTATAGTTGATATGGTGTTCTACTGGAGCACAGCATAGGAATTTAGTTTGCGGCAAACTAATTTCATTTGAAATTAGATGTTCGAACATACCACAATGTGGGTATGATACCTGAGGTGGTAACATGCTTTAAACCAGCTGGGAAATTTGCTAAGACACCTCACTGCCCCAACCAGTCCATCACTATCACCTTGCGGTCCATCACTCTCACCTTGCGGTCCTCTCCTGTTTCCACCCCAACCCTTCTAGATTGTAAATTCCCATGGAAATATGGCCCATGTTTCCTCCCGTAACAGTTTATCAAATGTTGTCCATTCTCAATGTATTGTAACCCTGACTATATTGTGCCCATTGTTCAGCGCTGTGGAATATGCTGGCGCTATATAAATAAAGAATAATAATAATAATATCCCTAGGTGGTCCAGCACAGGGCCTAGTTCTGCAGTAACTCCTTTTGGCCAAAATTGTGTTTACTATAAGAAATAAATTTGGAATATTTCCAAGATTTCTTACTATATAATTAATTAAAAAGGATTTTCAAAACAAAACAAAAAAACTGGTTCCTGGCGGCAGCTTCCTGGAAAAATCCCATGCTAGTGAAGGAGTTAAATGTATTTTCTAGAACTTATTTTATTTATTTATTTTTAAAATGTTGTTTCTTTTTACAAGTTAAAATATCTTGTCACTCAGCCGTGAGATACCTTTCTTCCATTCTCTTTATTAGTATATTATTGCTATTGAATCAAACCCACTTCTTCTTCCAATTTGATACTTTATTATTGACATGAATTCTAAAGAAGTGACATACAGTATGCTTGTGAATGCTTTAATCTGGAAGATTTAATTCAACGTAACCCATAGCTTGATTCTCAATCCTGATTCCTAGTTAAGCACATTTGGGTTTGAAAGTCCATTTGCCTCCATACTGTTACGTTCACATCATATCTTAGTGAGGTAAGTATATTGCTTTTGTTGCAGCTTCCCCTCTTTATATTCGATGGCTTCCTTACCAGCTGGGTGGAGTAGAGGTAATATCACTGCTCTATAGCCGTGGAGACCGTGGAGACACAGGTTTGAATCCCAGCCAGAGCACCTCTCCAGTAAGGGTCCTTGGGCAAGACACCTAACAGTACATACTCGCCACCCAGGACATACTTGAAAACGAGAGAAATGTCAATGTATCCTTCCTGATAAAATACTTTCTCAAAGAAAAAAGAAAGAAATTTAGTAATAGCCTCCCAGCTTGAGAGTTTAAATGCCATGACGAGTTCGAGAAATATGACTTCTTGCTGTGCAAGTTTTTTAAATTTTAGCCTTGTTGTATAGTTTCCAAACGTTGAAATCTGAACATACTTATGTAGTTATTTTATAATTATATATTTTATAAATACCAAAACGAAAATAAATAATAACTCTAGTAATGCTTGATGCAAACACATAAAGTGATATTTATATGATTGTTTTTGCATCGAATGTTCCGAGTGTTCAAGTTTGTTTGTTATTTGGAGTTATATATATAGAGAGAGAGTTTCAACAAACTAAGGGCACTCACGGAGTTTCAAATAAAAGTCCAATCTTTATTGTAAGTACATCAATGTTTTGGCTCATTTGTGTGTATATATATATATATATATATATATATATATATGTAACGTTTTTTTTGCGTAGTCCCACAAATACCCCTGTGGTCCTTTACCTCAGTTACCTTCAAGCGCTCTGCAAGCCGATCTGAGCCTCCGCTACCTGGGAGTTGGGGTACATGACTGCGGCAGTGCCTCCACCCAACTGGACATCCAGGCTTTGCGTGTGAGATCCAGTTGGGAACATATTTAAACAAGCAATAAATCAACACAGAGCTGTCTTTTATAGAACTTTGTATTGCACAGCAAAACTCTATGCAAAAATAAATGTAACGGTCTAAATAAACATAATGCAGTGGAATAAGTAAATAACGCAATAGTCAGTATGAGTTTACCCACAAACAATACTGAGGCCCACCCTAGTCTTTTCCCTAATGGTACCATAGGTAGGTGGTGCACATTGTTGGGGCCAGAATAATTGTAATCCACTTTGTTTGTAATATGCTGGGATGTTCCAGGGATCAGAGAAGTCATAGACTGCTGCTTTAGTAACCAGTGTCAGAATGCCTTGTTGTAAAACCAAGGGGAGAGGTCTCAGCTTACCACTCCACAGTCTGCAATCAGATTTTGTCCAGGAAGGGGAGAAGTTTCTCCACTGGGATTCCTTCTTTCTGCAGAACAATCACTGCCAGGAACAGTTCTGTGCTTTGATCTGGATACAGAGTCTGCTGGGAGCCTTTATGCAGGATGCTTCAGCACTGGACACAATACCACAAATCTCAGCCACCATCATCTTCCAGCTTTCTCTCTCTTGCTTCCTCTCTAGCAGCCCTGCCTCCACACACAAAACCATAGAGCCACACAGTCTTGAATCTCCAGAGCAAACAGAAGGTCGCCATCTGCTGGTTACTACATGGAAACTGCAGGGTAGTAGAATTACTGTACTCCAGGGGTTACATGTTCCCCTTTGAAAATAACTTGCCTTCCACTGGCAAGTCCTGGACAGGAAGCGATCAAAAACCAAACCGTATTAAACATTTATAAAAGCCTACAATAACAGTGCTAGCTAATACAATGACATCCTAGCTGGCCAACTACGCTAAAACAGAGAATGGTTTTCATTTACGATTTCAGCTAGCGCATGGAGAAAGGTGGTCATTTTACATGATGCCTGTGTCACTGGAGCATAGCTAGGTTCTCCTATATGATCATAAACCAAGGCTGTAGGAGGCTGCCGTACCCTGGTGCTGTGTCTTGGAAGTCGCTGGGGAATAGCACTTTCTGACTGTGCCTGGGAAGCTTCGGCTCCTGCCCTGTAGTTTGGGAGGTCACCAGTGGCTTGAGGCCCTGGCTCTCCCATAGATCGAGAATCTCTGACGGTGGTCCCAGGCACAAAGCACGGGCTTTCTGGGTTCAAAGATGGAGGACTGTTTGACATAAGAGGGGTTTTAACTCTCTGAGGTGCCACAGGGGTAGGAGACAAATTCTGTGTTCTCTCAGTATGGGGAGACCACCACTGATCATCAGCTGTGGGAGTCTCTGAGGTCTCCTCTGTCCCATTTTCAGGACTCGCTGCTGTGCTTTCCTCCAATTCACTACTACGCTCTTCCTCATCATCTGTATAGGCTACCGGTAGTAGATGGTTCCTATGCCAAGCCTTTATCCGTCCTTCAGGCCCTTTTATGTTGTACACTGGCAGTCCTTTTAGCTTAGACACAACTTCAAACAGGGTATCCTTCCATCTGTCTGCTAATTTGTGTTTTCCAAGCACCCCTAGATTCCGCAGTAGAACCTTATCGCCTGCTTGGATTCCCAATACTTGACTTTGGTATCGTATCTTCTCTTGTTCCGCTCCTCCATTCTTGTCGTAGCTTGAGTAGCCAACTTATAGGCCCTGTGGAGGTTTTGCTTGAGGGTTCTCACATAATGGGAGTGTGAGCTTGAAGTTGTCCCTTCAGGGGACACCCCCATCTGGACATCTATTGGTAGTCTAGCTTCCCTTCCAAACATCAGGAAGTAGGGTGAAAATCCTGTAGACTCATTTCTTGTGCAATTATATGCGTGGACCATGGTTTCCACGTGCTTACTCCAAGACCACTTCTCCACTGTTTTCAGAGTCCCAAGCATATCTAGGAGGGTCCTATTAAAACGCTCAGGCTGAGCATCACCCTCTGGGTGGTAGGGTGTTGTTCTGGACTTCTGAACCTGCAACATATCCAGCAGCTCTTTGATCAACTTGCTCTCAAAGTCTCTACCTTGATCAGAATGTATTCGATTGGGTAGACCGTAGTGCATGAAATACTTCTGCCACAGGACTTTAGCTAAGGTCATAGCCTTCCGGTCTTTAGTAGGAAAGGCCTGAGCGTATCTGGTAAAATGATCTGTAACCACTAGAACATTCCTGATTCCAGTAGTATCATTCTCAATACATAGATAGTCCATGCACACAAGATCCAGGGGCCCTGTGCTTTTAAGGTGGCCCATAGGGGCAGCTCTCACAGGTAGGGTCTTTCTCTGAATACATCTTCTGCAGGTTTTCACATAATGTTCAACACATTCCCTCATACGAGGCCAATAGAACCGGTCTTGTATCAGTCTGTAGGTTTTGTCAACTCCAAGATGACCAAATTGATCATGGAGAGCTCTCGTGACTATTCCCCGGGATCTATGAGGTAGTACCAGCTGCTTTCGACCTGGGTGGTCGTGGTATTTCAAAATTCTATAAAGGATCCCATCTTCCAGATGTAGTTTACTCCACTCTCTCCGGTACACGTCTCTTTGTCCTATTGGAAGGGAGCTCAGCAATTTAGGATTCTTAACTCTCATCGCCTTGAGGACTGTCCCTATATACCAATCCTGTGCTTGGGCTTTCTTTTTTTCTTCATTGGTTATTTGAGAGCAATGTTGAAGGATGACTGGTGCACAAAATATCTCTGGTACTGCTTCTGAGGAGTAACTGATGGAATCTATTCCTCTAAGGTCGGAGAACTCCTCCTGTTTCTCGGCCACTACATAGGTGTGGCAAAAAGCCCCTACCCCTGGCCCAGGAATTTCTTCCCATTCTTCCTTTTCTTCATGAGGAGGCAGTCCAGGTCTGCGAGACAGAGCATCTGCACTGACATTCTTGGGGCCTGGCTTGTATTTAAGGCTGAAATTATAGCTCGACAACGCTGCCAGCCACCTGTGTCCTGTGGCATCTAGCTTAGCCGTAGTTTGAATATATGTAAGTGGATTATTATCTGTCCTTACTTCAAATGTTTTAAACATATAAATAGTCATGCAATTTGTCTACAATTGCCCACTTAAGAGCCAAGAATTCTAGCTTGTGGACTGGATAGTTTTTCTCTGCACCAGTTAGACTTCTGCTTATGTATGCCACGGGTCTTAACCCTTCTGGGTAGCTTTGATGTAATACACCCCCTAGGGCCTCCATACTGGCATCGACATGGAGCACATACTGCTTCTCGGGGTCAGCATACGCTAAGACTGGGGCTTCTGTAAGTCTTTCCTTCAAGGTTAAAAAGGCTTCTTCACATCCTGAAGTCCATTTGTTTCCGAAGGAGTCTTTAGGACTGAGTACCTTAGCACTTTCTATATCAGAGGTAACCTTTAACAAATTATGTAACTCTCGAGCAATATTCGAGTATTCCTTCACGAACCTTCGGTAATAACCACAGAACCCTAGGAATGAACGTAGCTCACTGATGGTATCTGGCCTAGGCCAATTCACCACTGCTTCAATTTTGGCCGGGTCCGTTGCTACTCCTTCTGCAGAAACGATATGACCTATATATGTGACAGAGTCCCGTGCAAAGCGACATTTGTCTAATGATAATTTCAGACCCTCTGCTTGGAGTCGATCCAGCACTTTCAGTAATCGCTGTTCGTGTTCTTCCAGGGTCCTTCCAAACACTATGAGGTCATCCAGATACACTAGGCACTCCTTGGGATTCATATCCCCCACAGTCTTTTCCATTAGCCTTTGGAATGTGGCAGGAGCTCCTGTGATTCCTTGAGGCATCCTAGTAAACTCATAGAACCCCAAAGGGCAGATGAAGGCCATCTTTTCCTGATCCTCCTCATTCAGCGGAACTTGATAATACCCATATCTCAAGTCAAGAACACTAAACCACTGGCTTCCAGAAAGGGCATTTAACAGATCTTCTATCCGTGGTAAGTGTACTGATCTGGCACTGTTCTCTTATTCAGAGTGCTATAGTCTATGCAGAGCCGAACTGTGCCATTCTTTTTCCTAACTATCACTATGGGTGAGGCATATGGGCTTCTGGACTCTTTAATAATACCAGATTCTTCCATCCATTGTAATATATCATGGACATCCTCCACATCTCGCGGGGGTATTCTCCTTGATCTCTCCCTGAAAGGAGTTGAGTTAGAAAGTCTAATAGCATGTGTGGCACTTCTTGCGCATCCCACATCCAATTCTTCCCTGGAGAAGACTTCCTCTCTTGTAATTAGTTTGGATCGGAGTCTATCTTTCCATTCTTGTGGTAAAGGAGAATCTTCCAGATCAAAATCTATACATCCTTCAAGGTTACTCCCCAGTTCTGCTTTCATGGACATTACTGAAGATACCTGCTCTATCAAGTGAATTACGCCAATCTTCTGGTGACAATCAATTCTGACCTCTGTAGGTGTGAAATTCTGTATCATTATGGTGAAATCTTTACACCAGTGATTCCGACAATCTTTCACTTCAGGTATGAGGGTCCATCCATTTTTCGTATCCTCCTCAGTCAAGGACTCAACTACGTATTGCCTGGTTCCTCCTGATATTTCATGATACATAGAAGCTATGGCTCATAGAGTCTTGGTTTCTCCAGGCTTCAGAAATACAGACTCTTTTCCTGAGTAATAGCATGACCCAGGTTTAGCTTGTAGGGCTAGTCGACGACACTCCTTTCCTATGTAGCGCTCACTCCCGAAGGAGCCGCTGAAAATGAACCACGGGTCAGTCTCCCCGCACTAGGGAATAAATATACTCCAAGACAGTTGTGAGTTTTTATCATTTATATAGTTTACTAAAATATTTGAGCAGATATTGAAATACGGTATTCACAAGTATTATTACAGTATTTTCGTATCACGGTAAAACGCGTAGCGGAAAAGAAACGAAACACGAGGCTTCGTATTTCGGAAAATCAAATATTCGCAACCGAACATAAAAGCAATGCAATTTCCCGATAGTTCAGAAAAGGGGACACGTAGCAAAAACCCAAACATACAATCCTTTCGTATTACGGTAAACGCGCAGCAGAAAAAGAGGAAAAATATATTCGGAACGTATATTTATCTTTTAACCCCTTGTTCCGATTCGTAGAAGGAAATGAGTCCTGCACAGGTTAAGTCCCAGAATGTAAAAAAGTGTATCTGTGTGTGTGTGTGTGGTACCCGGGTACTGTTCAACTGGCCAGTGAGTTTAATAAAGAAAGATCTTCGACTAGTCAGTTGGGGCCCTGTGGACTTGAAAGAGAAAACAGCAGAGCGTCCTTTAATCATAAAACAGCCTTGGAGGCCTCTCACCCATCCGATGATTTCTTTAGGCTCCGCTGACCCAGGACGTCTCTCCTCCGGATTTTGACTGGGGATACTAGCGGCCGGATCCGTTGTCTAGCTTTACGCCGCTTGTCCAGCTCACCGCCTGCTCTCCGCTCGATTCCGCCGGTCTGCAGCAGTGTCTGGGCGCTGGGCGAGTCTCCTTCTCCTCAGGCTAGGTGACCCCCAAAATGATCAGTCACTATTAGAATGTTCCCTTGCCCACTAGCATCCGGCTCTAAGCACAAGAAGTCAATGCACACCAAATCCATGGGTCCCTGGCTCTGCAGATGGCTCATTGGAGCAGTTCGGGTCGGTAGAGTCTTTCTCTGAATACACCTCAGACAGGAATGACAATAGCTTTCTACTTCAGCCCTCATACAAGGCCAATAGAACCTATCTCGCACCAGCTTAAAAGTTCTCTCTGCACCCAAATGTCCATGCTCATCATGTAGTGATCGCAGCACACTCTCCCTATGTTTAGTAGGGAGGAATAACTGTTGAATCTCTTCAGAGTTGGCTGAGGGGCCCCTTCGGTAGACCACTCCATCCAACATCTTTAACCGCTCCCACTCTTTGTGGACCAATCTGGCTCCACTCGGGGAGTTGGTTAACAAAATCTCTCGCTGGTTTGCAGACAGGGCCTTTATGGTCAAGGCAATTAAAGGGTCTCTGGCCTGATCCGCTTTCAGGTCCTGTCTCGAAAAGGTAGGTAAACTTTCATCCCTTAACTGCGTAGGGTTACAGTAGAACTCAGGAACAGCCGCAGCCATAACTCCTATGGCCTCTGCTTCAATCCCTCCTTTGACCCGGCGCTCTGTTCCTTGACACAAAGCTTGCACCCCGTCTGGAGTCAACTGAGTCCATTCTGTAGTGTAGGGTCTTCTCGATAACGCATCAGCATCTCGATTATTCGCCCCAGGGCGATACTTCAGGCTTAACCGAAACCCTGACAGAGCGGCCAACCACCGATGTCCCGTTGCGTCCAGTTTTGCGGTAGTAAGGATATAGGTAAGAGGATTGTTATCCGTCTTGATCACGACCTCAGCTCCATACAGATAGTCTTTCAACTTGTCCACCACTGCCCACTTCAAGGCTAGAAACTCCAGCTTGTGAGTAGGATAGTTCTTCTCTGAAGGCGTAAGGCTTCGGCTCACGTACGCCACAGGCCTCAGCAATCCACCATACTCCTGATATAGGACTCCTCCCAGACCTTCTCGGCTGGCATCCACATGTAGTTCATACGGCTTGTGAGGGTCCGCATAGGCCAAAACAGGAGCTCGGGTTAGGCTCTCTTTCAGCTTTACGAAAGCTCCTTCACATTGACTGGTCCATTCACCTTGTATAGACTCTCGAGCTTTCCTTGGCCCTGGAGCTGACGGGTTTTTGTCAGAAACCTTGCAGCCTTCTTCTATGGTTTCCTTCTGCAGGAGTTTGTTCAGTGGTTGGGCTATTTTCGCGAATCCTCCCACAAATCTTCGATAGTATGAACAGAATCCCAGGAAAGATCTAAGCTCAGTGACGTTTCGGGGTCTAGGCCAAGAAGCTACGGCCTCCAACTTCCGAGGGTCTGTTGAAACACCTTCCGCTGAGACCACATGTCCCAGATACGTAACAGATGGTAGGCAGAATTGGCATTTCTCCAGAGACAGTTTCAGCCCCTCTTCATGGAGCCTCTTCAAGACCTTCTCCAAACGTTGCTCATGTTCTTCCAGAGTCTTCCCAAACACAATTATGTCATCCAGGTACACTAATACTTCGATTAGATTCATATCCCCGACTGTCTTCTCCATCAACCGTTGGAACGTGGCTGGAGCCCCCGTAAGGCCTTGAGGCATCCTATTGAATTCAAAGAACCCCAGTGGACAGATGAACGCAATTTTCTCCTTGTCTTCAGGATGCATTGGTATCTGGTGATACCCACTTCGCAGGTCTAGTACACTAAACCACTTTGCTCCAGACAAACACTGTAGGGCATCTTCAATCCGAGCAGTGGCATACTGATCGGGGATGGTTCTCCGGTTCAATGTGAGATAGTCTATGCATAAGTGGACAGAACCATTTTTCTTCCGGACCAACACTATAGGAGATGCATACGGGCTCCTGGACTCTTGAATCACCTTGGTTCTCTGTAACTCGTTCAGCTGCTCTCGCAGATCATCTAAGTCTCCTAGCGGAACTCGCCTTGATCTTTCGCGAAACGGCTTGTCTTCTTGTAATCGAATGCGATGTTCAGTACTCTTAGCTAGGCCCACATCGAACTCATCTTTTGAAAACAATTCCTTCCACTTTAAAACTTGAGACTGAAGACGTTTCTTCCATTCAGGTGAAATAGGAGCGTCCTTGGGGTAGAATCTTTCATCTGGAATCTCTTTACCCTCTCCCCCTCCTGAATCGGTAGAGAGGGGTGTAGCAGACTCTACTTGCCCAATAGGCATTCGTGCTTTAAGGACTACTGGAAAAGCCGTCACGTTGCACACACTGACCGAGACTCTTCCTCGTGTTCTCTTCAGAGCTTTGGTGGAGATTATTTCAGGAATTACTTCGACTCCGGTTTCACTCCCATGATCAAAATCGGTTCCCAGCACCACATAGGGGCCTGGTTGCGATCCATTCAACTTGACTGAAGCCCGGAAACTCGCTACTTCTCCTGCTTGCAGAACCTTCTCTGTTCCACCCAGTCTCCACAGTCTTCCCACCTCGGCAGGTGCCTTTCGTTCTTCGACCATCCTCTGATAGACCGGACGTAACATTGGGTGCACTCCTTGAGTTGAACCTTCTTCCAACACGATAGGCGTCAGAAGACGCCGCACTAGGTCAGTATTCGTCCCCACTATCAGGGAGCTTCTGTTCGCACCCGAGGGTCGAGGACACACAATAGCCAATGCATCACAACCCCCAGACTGCCCGATGACTTCAGATCCGATCTCCAACTTCACTTGCAGGTACCCGTCATAAGGGAGTTTCTCAGTGCCGATACCCCATATTTCCAAATCCTTCAATTCTTGCAGAGGAATGTGCTTTAAGTGTTTCTCGTAGAAGTCTCTGTAGATCAACATCATTTGAGCCCCTGAATCCAACAGGGCTTTGGTATAGACTCCTTCCACTTGAATTGGCACAATAGGAGAAGGACCTATCAGTTGGTCGGGAAACTTGGTGGCGGTATCCGGACACTTAGACCCAGTTTGTTGTACCCTGGCCTTTTTCTTGGCCCGTGCAGGTTTTGGGTGTGCATTGCTTCCCCATGACGTAGACCCGGATGCTAAGGGAGTGACTCTTTCAGTCCTGGCAGGCTCTACGGTCGGCTCGGCTTTGGGCCTTTTCGCCCTCTTAGCCTTGGCTTGATTTCTGGAGCGGGGTTCAACCCTCGGGCACTCAGATTGCTCCTTCACTGGTGCCCTCTGGCGTTTCCCGCCGGTGAGGTAGATAACAGTCCCTCCAGGGCTTCCAACAATCCCTTGACTCTATCCTTCTCAGGCTTTCGGCCTTTGCACTGTGCGCGGAAATGGCCCATTTCTCCACACCCGAAACATCTCTTCTTAGAGAGCGGAGACGTAGTTGCTTGTTGAGATTTGGTTAAAGGATTTGGACCAGACGCCACAGCAACTCCCATCGTCTGCATACCTGTGAGGAATTTCTGCATTTCTGCCTGCATCTCTGTCACCTTCATCAATACCTGGCACAGTTCCGCATGCGCTTGCTGCAATTCAACTTGAGCTTCCTGAACCTTCTTGACGGTCTTGAACAATTCACCCCGTTCAGGGAGGTTCGACTCTTTGGCAGCCTTCTCTGTAGATTTAAAAACAACTAGATGTTCTTGTTCGTCCTCGTCAGATCCATAGGTATCTAGAGAGTCGCTTTCAGGTTGCAGGCCGTCGTTATGTCTCACAGGTTGTGCATAAGCCCTTTCCCCCCGCCTGAAAGATTTCTCTTCTAGTAAAGCCTCTTCCTCTCGTACAACTCGGATCAGTTCCAGGTACTTTAACTCTTGGTTACCTGCTCTGCTTCTCAGCTGCATCATCACTGGATCTAGAGGTTGAGAGCCCCTCAGGATCTGTTTTATTCGGATCTTATCTACTTCGGCCGGTTCGGCCCCTTTCTTCAGGAGTATCTGGTGTAGAATCTTATCCAGGCGCCTCATGTACTCGGTCATCCTTTCACCTCTTCTCTGATAGGTGTGTTCGTACTGATATACCAATTCGGCCGCCTTTTCAGTTCGCCCAAAAACTTCTTCAAGAACGTTTAAATAATCCAAAGCAGTACAATCTTTTCTACTCAGTTTTAGGTTTCTCACCGCTTCTGACGCAGGTCCCTTTAAGCTCTCGGTGATCCTTTGCTTTTTCTGGGCCTCAGGGACATCCCACTCATCCAGAGCCTGCATCGCCTGTTCCACCCATTCTTCAAAGGTTTCTTCTCCCGCCGGAGTTGGTACGTTTCCTGTAAAATTTCTTAACCGTCGATAACCGAAGTTAGTGTGAGGAGGGCTTGTTTTCTGACATTTAACCAGTAGATCTCCAATAGCCACGATAAATTCAGGCCCTATCATGGCCAACGGACTAGGCGCGGAAACACTTGCGGATTCGCCACGTGGCATACTTGGCTTAATTAGTTGGACTTCCACCTCTTCGGCCAGTTTCACGCTCGTGCCCTGAAAACATGGCGGTACACCCTTTCTCCATTCGAGAAGAACATACATGTGAGAAGTATCTGGGTTTTTTTCAATGTCCAGTATTAACCCCCGATGATCTGGTGCTAGCGTGGCCACGGCCTGGCGAATCTGATCTTCAGCCCAAGTGTCTGCTGGAATATCCATAGCTATACAACATTCTGACTGGCTACTGTGCTCCCCACACCACTCGGCAACAGTGTCTGGATCCATATTTAACCCTTTAGATGCGGTTTTTCCAGAGACTGGATCCCGGAAACGAGCCCCACATGTAGCGCTCACTCCCGAAGGAGCCGCTGAAAATGAACCACGGGTCAGTCTCCCCGCACTAGGGAATAAATATACTCCAAGACAGTTGTGAGTTTTTATCATTTATATAGTTTACTAAAATATTTGAGCAGATGTTGAAATACGGTATTCACAAGTATTATTACAGTATTTTCGTATCACGGTAAAACGCGTAGCGGAAAAGAAACGAAACACGAGGCTTCGTATTTCGGAAAATAAAATATTCGCAACCGAACATAAAAGCAATGCAATTTCCCGATAGTTCAGAAAAGGGGACACGTAGCAAAAACCCAAACATACAATCCCTTCGTATTACAGTAAACGCGCAGCGGAAAAAGAGGAAAAATATATTCGGAACATATATTTATCTTTTAACCCCTTGTTCCGATTCGTAGAAGGAAAGGAGTCCTGCACAGGTTAAGTCCCAGAATGTAAAAAAGTGTATCTGTGTGTGTGTGTGTGGTACCCGGGTACTGTTCAACTGGCCAGTGAGTTTAATAAAGAAAGATCTTCGACTAGTCAGTTGGGGCCCTGTGGACTTGAAAGAGAAAACAGCAGAGCGTCCTTTAATCATAAAACAGCCTTGGAGGCCTCTCACCCATCCGATGATTTCTTTAGGCTCCGCTGACCCAGGACGTCTCTCCTCCGGATTTTGACTGGGGATACTAGCGGCCGGATCCGTTGTCTAGCTTTACGCCGCTTGTCCAGCTCACCGCCTGCTCTCCGCTCGATTCCGCCGGTCTGCAGCAGTGTCTGGGCGCTGGGCGAGTCTCCTTCTCCTCAGGCTAGGTGACCCCCAAAACCGGAACAACAGGTCACCCTCGGGCTTTGTCCCTAGATTCTCCCGCGATCTCTTCGGTGCGTCTGTTTTCTCCGCTTCCCTGGCGCGCTCTCCCACTTTCTCCACGAGGCAGAGGATGTAAGTGTTCAGTCCCCACCCACTTCCTGTCTTCTTGCAAAGCATGCCGGGCATTGTAGTCCCAATGTCCAGTATCTCTGATCGCAATAGTCTCCATTTTGTGGCCAAAAATAGGTACTGCCACAGCAAGATTTTACCACAGCGCTACACCTAAAACAGGGCTGACCTCCATTAGTCGTGCTAGAGATACATCTCCCACTTCAGAAAGATAGGTCCTGAACATGTCCTGCACGAATCTTGCATTGGTACCCAGAATAATTGGAGCACATGGTTTGCTTTCCACTGGGCATATAAGAGCTTCCAATTCCATAGGACAGATCATTCCTGTGTTTAATTGTGGGATGGTTACAGTAACCCTTATGCATCCCTGTACAGATTGGGCCTGAGATCCCACTCCCCACAACTGCAACTCTCCCGCAGGCTCCAGAGGAATATGGCTTAAATGATGATCATAGAAGTCTCTATAAATGATGATGGCCTGAGATCCAGTATCTAGCAAGGCAGATGCATAAATACCCTCTGTTTGAAGGTGTATGATTGATTTGGGCCCGATCTTGGCTCCCACAGATATATGATCTTTCTTACTTTTCTTAGAAACACTGAAAGCGGAGGCATTCTCTAGTCCAATAGCTAGCACTTCGACATCTGTCTCTGATGAATTGGTGGGACACTCCCGCTTGAAGTGCCCTAATTTTCCACATTTTAAACAGCTTCCTTGGGGGGACGAATCTTCAGGTAACAATCTTCTCATTGTCCCCCTGTGGAGTTGTCTACGAGGAGAAGAATCTGTCCTTTTGGCCGCTGGCTTGGACAATAATTCTAGTTCAGCTATCTTCTTTTTAAGAATTGCCAGATCCATATCCTCTTTCTCTGCTGCTTTAAAGATATTCCCTTTGCGTAAAGGAGATGAGGACATTTGATCCTCCAGTCTTTTTGCTTTGTTGATCAGTGTGGAATAGGACAAAACTTGATCATCCAGCTTAACTCTTAACATAATCATTACTGGGTCAGAGGCCTCCCTTCTGAATTTGCTTGGATAGTCGTGTATCCAACTCAGATGCCGTGATTGCTCCTTTTTGAAATAGTTTTCCTAGTAGCAGTTGTAATCGATTAATATAGTCAGAAGAGTTTTCATGCTCCTTCTGCTTAGTGGCTAGGAACTTGACTAACAGATCATCAGAGTCCTCCGATTTTTCATAAGCATCTTGCAAAGCTTGAATGTAATCCTGTGCGGTAGTTTGTGCATACACTCCCTTGTAAAGCCTTATTATTTCTGTAGCTGGGGATCGGAGACGCGCCATTAACCGTTGTTTCTTTATAATATCAGTACAAGACCAGTAATTGTAAAGCATTATCCTTCCAGGCTTCAAAGGTTTCTTCTCCTACAGGCACAGGCTGGTTCCCAGAAAACACCTTCAGCTTGCGGTAGCTGTGGGTGTGTGTAGCCGTTACCATGGCCTCTGAGAGTTTTTGTAGTATTTTGGCCATGTTACTTTCCCCTGAATTTGTGGTACTCAAGAAGGGGCTGTCTGGCTGTGGCGATATTGGAGATGAGACCACTACAAGACCTGTGGTCTTAGGGTTGATTTCTCCTTGCTCTTTAGAAAATCGTACAGTCTGTTTTGGAATGGCTCCAACTTCGAATGGTGTAACCGGTAATCTCCAGGTAGTTTTCTCTAACATAGGGGTCCGAGCTGGGAATGGCTTCATACATCAAAATCCCTAAGGTTTATACTGAGGGGTTGCTGTGGAGTATGCCCCTCCTCTTTGTTCAAAAGAGCATACACTAAGGGGCATCCTTCGGGTGCTGCTCCAAGAAGGTGTAGGCTTGTGGCCCTCTGGCGGCCTCTCAAATCTGTATGGGCATATATTAACATATAAGTTTGACCATTTAAATCCTGCAAGATATCCCTGATGGTAACAATCTCTATTCCCAGTAAAATCTCCAAACACTTGGTGACATGCTTCAACTCGCTGTAGGGAGGCACTTCACATATCATCACTGCATGGTGTAACGGTATCTTCTGTTGCTGGGCCCATTCTGTCTCAAATAAGAGCGTGGGCCGTGGGATTAATATATCCTTGTTGGTTGTACCCCAATTCATCTCAGCAGTGCCTCCATTTATAACGTTTTTTGCGTAGTCCCACAAATACACCTGTGGTCCTTTACCTCAGTTACCTTCAAGCGCTCTGCAAGCCGATCCTGAGCCTCCGCTACCTGGGAGTTAGGGTACATGACTGCGGCAGTGCCTCCACCCAACTGGACATCCAGGCTTTGGGTGTGAGATCCAGTTGGGAACATATTTAAACAAGCAATAAATCAACACAGAGCTGTCTTTTATAGAACTTTGTATTGCACAGCAAAACTCTATGCAAAAATAAATGTAACGGTCTAAATAAACATAATGCAGTGGAATAAGCAAATAACGCAAGAGTCAGTATGAGTTTACCCACAAACAATACTGCGGCCCACCCTAGTCTTTTCCCTAATGGTACCATAGGTAGGTGGTGCACATTGTTGGGGCCCAGAATAATTGTAATCCACTTTGTTTGTAATATGCTGGGATGTTCCAGGGATCAGAGAAATCATAGACTGCTGCTTTAGTAACCAGTGTCAGAATGCCTTGTTGTAAAACCAAGGGGAGAGGTCTCAGCTTACCACTCCACAGTCTGCAATCAGATTTTGTCCAGGAATGGGAGAAGCTGCTCCACTGGGATTCCTTCTTTCTGCAGAACAATCACTGCCAGGAACAGTTCTGTGCTTTGATCTGGATACAGAGTCTGCTGGGAGCCTTTATGCAGGATGCTTCAGCACTGGACACAATACCACAAATCTCAGCCACCATCATCTTCCAGCTTCCTCTCTCTTGCTTCCTCTCTAGCATCCCTGCCTCAACACACAAAACCATAGAGCCACACAGTCTTGAATCTCCAGAGCAAACAGAAGGTCGCCATCTGCTGGTTATTACTACATGGAAACTGCAGGGTAGTAGAATTACTGTACTCCAGGGGTTACATATGTATATAGAAAAACACATTCCTTGTACACCCTGTATCAGGACAAATTGCTTTGGTGCTGGAATGGGTATAGATCCAAATATCAAAAATAGGTATTCCGCAACACAAAGTCTTGTTCAGTAAAAAAGCGTTATTTCTTTTATTGCATCAAGTAAATCGACGTTTCAGTACAAAAACAGTACTTTCATCAAAACAACACTGTAGCATACCGCTACGCAAATTGCATTGGCTCAGGTTGCTGCAAAGAAAAAAAAACAAAGACAATGTGCAGCGCACGAAGACGGACGGAGCCAACGGTGGGGAAACGCAGAGCAGGTGAGTTTGAATGCAGCTGCAGCACTTAATGGCAGTTGAGGCTCTGCCGCACCTGCCACCCCTGCCCGCACGTCCCTGGAACTACGCTATCTCGAGTGCGAGCTCATGCAGACTTCACGGTCTGGAAGCATTAGGCTCAGTGGAGTTCTATGGACTCCAGGAGCTGATACTCGCGGCGGCACGAAAGCGCTACTACAGGTATCAGAAAGATTCGTGCTGCATTCCAGGGTGAGATGCTGAGAGAGCAATCTCCCAGGAATACGACATTAACACGGAGACGGAAACGGAAAATGTTATGTTCCCCCAGTCAGGCCCACTGGTGCTGAGAGCTCTTCTCAGCCCTTTTTGTTTTTAGGGTTAATCTGTTTAGCTCTCCACCCCTGGAGTCTCAGCGCCTGACCAGACCTGTGGTCACGTGACCTGCACTACCCTATTTAATGGCCATCAGTGCACTTGTTCCCTGATCCAGTATATGGTCTTCCTTGCTGAGTTCCTGAATTCTGCATTTTGTATTTTTGATATCTTGGTTTTTGATTCCTGGCTACGTATCTTGACTATTTTTGTGTTTAACCCCTGGTATTGTATTTTGACTTCCTGGTTTATGACTTCTGGCTTTGCATACTAACTATTCTCTTGCTTGACCCCATTTGTGTTTTGTTTGTGTGGTATTCAGGACTCTGGTTTATGTTTGTACCACACTACAGCCTCTGTTGTTTGTTTATCTGGTGAGCCCTATCATAGGAATCCAGTTGTGTTGTATGTCCCTGCTGGTTGCAGCTCTAACCTCAAGTTCTATACGTGAGTCCTGTCCTGCACGTTGCTGACTATATTTCTGTCATGTCTGTTTTTCTGGTTTATGTTGTGTGTATCTAGTGCAGCAGCTCATTGTTCTAGTATATAGAGACCACCTCAAGGATCTCTTTCTTGTTCAGTTGTTACTAGATATTCCCTCCACGTCAAGTCTGGTTGAACCCTGTTGTTGCATTGTGTATATTTTCCCACCCTGTACTCTGTATAATCAGAAGGGCATTAAAGGACCTTACCCCAGTGCAGGGCTTTCCTCGTGTGTGCATACTGTCTTTTTTTTGTCTGGTTCTGTTGTATCCTGTGTTCAGGGTTCTGCAATATGCAGAAGGACACATACCTGCCTAAAGGGCATAAAACACACAGCAGCAAGGAACCCCCTTTGGCTCCAGAGGGGGCCACCGTAACATTACACCGGATCCACCCAAGCCTGCTGGTATGTGTTCTTTGTTAAATTCTATGCTGCACATGGTGTTTAATATGCTTACAGAACTGCATAAGGTAATGGAGTCTCTGGGCTTTTCACCTGCAGTAGTTAAACAATTAACACCACCCAGCAGCACATGTATTCCAATGTCAGAAAAAGAAAGGAGCAGGCTTTATAATCTCTGTTTCTATTGTGCCAATTCGCTGCACTCCATTAATGGCTGCCCACTAAAGCCAGTGCGCCCTGAGGCTGGCAAGGTGTCCACTGTGCCCACATCTCACATCCAGGCCACCAAAACCAGTCCTTGTATTGTGTCAGATGGTGCCAGGCCTGTTCTGGGTCAGATGGCACCAGGCCCCGCTATGAATCTAATGGTGTCAGACCCCCTGTACCGTCCAGGTCTAGGAAAACCCTTCCTAGGGTAACCAGGCCTGTGGAGGGGGCAACTGACACTCCAGACCCAGCTAGTCTTCCTTGTATTGGGTCAGATGGTGGCAGGCCCCGTTCTGGGTCAGATGGCACCAGGCCCCATTACAAATCCACTGTTGTCAGATCCCCGTACCATCCAGGCCTAGGAGAACCCTTCCTAGTGTATCGAGGCCTCTGGAGGGGGCAACTGACGCTCCAGACCCAGCCAGGCCTCCTGCATATGGGTCAGATGGTGCCAGGCCTCGTTATGGGTCAGATG
Organism: Leptobrachium leishanense; assembly: GCA_009667805.1. Classification (NCBI taxonomy): domain Eukaryota; kingdom Metazoa; phylum Chordata; class Amphibia; order Anura; family Megophryidae; genus Leptobrachium; species Leptobrachium leishanense. The sequence continues at coordinate 72,697,913 of CM019065.1, forward strand.
GTACCAGGCCCCGTTATGAATCTGATGATGTCAGACCCCCTGTACCATCCAGGTCTAGGAAAACCCATTCTAGGGTAACCAGGCCTGTGGAGGGGGCAACTGATGCTCCAGACCCAGCCGAGTTGTCTGCTTCTGATCTCGAGGAACAAATGGAGTGTGACTCCTTCCCTGCCCTGGGGTCAGAGGAAGATGAAGCCATGGAGATTGCTCCCATAAGGGCTTCTTGAATGTGGCCTCTCCAAACAGCCAGACACCCTAATGGTGGTCCAGGGCGTAAGATTGTTACAGGCTGTATTACCTGCAGTGTTATTACCTGCAGTGTTGTTAGCCTATCAGTTACACCCACCGCAATCTTGGAGTCCTGCGGCAAAGCCGCAATCTTGGAGTCCTGCGGTGAGGCCGCAATAATTAGGTCAAGAAAAAGGTCCACTGTGCCTTCGTCCCACAGTGAGGCTTTACAGTCTGGTCCTGGCGATATACCAGTGACGTTTGATGCTGGCAATGTGCCACCCATGATGCCTGATGCTGGCAATGTGAAGAAGGCCATTCAAGGACCTTACCCCAGTGCAGGGCTTTCCTCGTGTGTGCTTACTGTCTTGTCTTGTCTGGTTCTGTTGTATCCTGTGTTCAGGGTTCTGCAATATGCAGAAGGACACATACCTGCCTAAAGGGCTTAAAACACACAGCAGCAAGGACCCCCCTTTGGCTCCTGAGGGGGGCCACCGTAACAGAAAATCTGCAAGTGCACATTATCCTGCTTACCGTCTCCATGTTAGCATCTAGAATAGAATAGTGTCCTTAAACCTTAGACGGAAGACAACTATGAGTCAGGGCTAAATACTAACAGGGTTATTCAAAGAGAATCGAAAAGTCACTGCAAGTTCGGTGACTTTTTCGTTCTCTTCAATTCGTCAGAATATGGCGATCCCATTTCGGCGACCCTGCAGTGTATTCAGCAAGCACCACAGGGCCGTCGAAATGCAGGGAAAAGTCACCGCAAACCCGCCGAAAACGCAACGCAAAACCTGGCGAAGGCACACCGAAAACCCGCAAAAACTTCTGGACTAACTTGCTGAAAACGCCGGAAAAACCCGAGCAGGAGCCGATCACACGCAGCGCAACCGCCGGAAAAACCCAACAGCGCAGACAAATGGAGTGAAAAAAAAAAAAAACAGTCCGCTTGAATGTTTGAAAAGTCAAACGCTGTTTGCAAAGAGACTACTGAGCGAAAATGTCTGAAATTTACATATGAGATCCAAGGAATGATAATAAAAAGGGCTGTTACAGAAATAAAACAAACGTTTAAAAAGAAATAAAAAAAAAAAATCGGAAAAAATGTTTCGGCACAAAAATCTCGAAAAATGCTTAAAATATCCCAAAAAAATCTATCAATAAAGAGACTTTTTACTGCAGAATTATCAACAGTTTATTAGATATTGAATTAAAATGGGAATATTTTTAACATTGAAGCCTATGGGATTCACTTGAATAAATTTGCTGCATGAAGCCACCGAATGGCAGGGAAATTCGGCTACTTTTCACTGATGGTTTTTGTTCTCTGAATAGATGAAGCTATGGGGATTTCACTGCCCTCGAACAGGCACCGTATGTGCAGGCAATTCGCCAAGATTTGGCAAACTGACTGCTCTCTGGATAGCCGAATGGCCAGGAAAGGTAACCGTACGCAGAATTTCAGCGTACGGTTACCTTTCGGCGGCCATTTCGATTTCTTTGAATAACCCTGTAAAAAAATTAACACACGCATATACAGAGCAAGTGTGCTCATTTCTATTTCTAGATACCTTCTACTCTCTTCTAAACTTTCTATGTATTGCTTTTTAATGAGTATGAGAGTTAATTATATATAATGAATATCTATTAAACTTGCCTCAGTGTCAAAAAAATCGTCATAGTGTTATTTATTTTCGTGTTTCATTGACCAGAACTGCCAACCACTTTGCAACTTCCCTGCCTGCGTCCGACCAAAACATAACTTTTGAAACAAATGACAACAGAAATATATCATTGTCACTTTATTTAAGTAGTTGTGTATTTAAATCTAGCAGTGTGTGATACTCTAGTAGTTTCTTTAAAATCCCTTTCTTCTAATGATTTATGGATTTCAAGTCTTGATTCATCTTTCCAATTATTTAACAACCTCCAGCAGTCTCTGAATGGTCATAAAAAATTAAACAATGCACTGTACATTAAAGTAATTGTGCCATCATATTTAATGTGTTTTCATGGGAAATGTGTCCACATTTAAATTGCATACACTTATTCATGTTATATGTTTATGAAGATTTCTGGAACTGTTGAATCGCTGAACAAATTGAGATGTGGTTGAAAGCGCAAAGGATGTAGCTCTTGTATAATCAAACAATAGCATTTTCCATTGTCATGCTGTCCACCTAAACTTAATATTGTCTTATTCTCTATTTCCAAGTACTGTCACTGACTTATACATATGAGTGACAAAGGGAAAAAACTATTTTGCGTGTTGTTTACACCTAGACTTCATGAGTACACAGGGCCAGAATGTCGCTAAGGAGTAAGCTGACCAGATTTTTTTAAATTAAATCCGGGACTTTTTTTGGCAGATGGTATAAAACTATTTTAGTAGCATATTTTCCTCAAATTCTATATGCAGTGTATTTGCTATGTGCGATATAAGGGGTGACTGTATGATATGTATACACGTTATTTTAATTCAGCTTCCCGGGCCAAGCTCCATAACTGTGTGCTTTTAGATTCCAGCTGGATTTATCAACACAATCTCCCTGCAAGCACTCACATTTTAATTCAGCTTCCCGGGCCAGGCTTCTGGTTTTTTTTTTCTTCCCTTCATCTTCTCCCCTCCACCGTTTTCTAGAAATGTTTTCCCTCTCTTGCTGCTTCTTTCTTCTACCACCCTTCTCTCTAAATATACCCTCCCTCCCTATACACCCTACAAATTACACCAAGCAGAGAAAGAAACCCAAATACACCATAGCCTACTCAGCTCTTTTAACTTATCAGCTGAGTGCTGGTGGAGAGTGTTAAAATGCAGCCCTCCCACCCCCACATGGAGTTTTAAGACTCTCCAATCACAATTCTCCAAAAAGAAAACTGTGTCCAAATTCCTATTTATTCTGCTGCTTGCCCTGGCAAATGATGTTGAATCGAACCCTAGTCCAACAGATGACACCACATTTAGTCTCCCCACTAATAAAGGCCTCTCCTTTGTGCACTGTAATATCCGCAGCTTACTCCCTAAACTGGACGAGTTTAAAGCTTGGTGCCTCCATTACAAACCTAAAGTCATTGTGCTGACAGAATCATGGCTAACCCCTAAAGTACCAGACTCTGCGATATCAATACAAGGGTATTCATGTTATAGAAAGGACAGAGCAAAGAGAGGAGGAGGAATTGTTGTTATTTTGTTGATGAGTCCACAAAGTTCACCCCTCTGCAAAACTCCAGCTCCCCAGCCACTTTTGATTTCCTTTCTGGTATTATTGAGATCCCATTCAGTAAACCAATTATTGATGCTGGATTCTATCGCCCACCGAGCTCCCCAGTGCACTCCCTTTCTGACATAACCCAAATCCTTAGTAATTTGGTAGCTCAAAACCAAAAAAGTGAACTGCTGGTCCTCTGCAATTTTAATGTTAACTGGCTGAATCCTAAAAACAATAAACACTGCTCCCAGTTTAAGGCTTTCCAGTTAACACAATTAATCTCTTCCCCCACTCGCATTAATATGAAAAGCCTTAACCATACCTTGCTGGACTGGATTCTCTCCTCATGTCCTGATAGAATACAGGAGGCAGGCGTTCTCGCTAATAGCTTCAGTGATCACTGTCTAGTGTACTGTGTGCGCAAAATAAAGGCCACAAAATCTCCCCCAAAGGTAATAATCACCAGGTCCTTCAAGAAATTTAATCTTTAATCCTTCCTAAATGATCTCAAACGGCTCACGTGGTACAGGCTAAACCTAATCCCAGACCTGGACTGTGCAATTGAATACTTTCAGTCAGAGCTCCTGCAAGTCTGGAATTCCCATGCCCCGCTGTGTAAAGTGCGAGACAAAGGGGCACATCTCCCCTGGGTTACAGCTGACCTCACAAACATGTACCAGCTTAGAGATTCACTCTGGGACAAATTTCAAGAGTGCTGGATCCATGAACAATCACTGTGAATACCGAAAATTATGGAATGCATGCACAAAGCAAACAAAAATGGCCAAAGCTCAATACTTCAATGAAAATCTAAACAATAACATATCAAACCCGAGAAATTTTTGGAAAATCATAAATAACATACAATCACCCCCTGTCCACTCCCAACCAGCTGCTGTCAAAGTAAACAACCAAACCCTGCAACACTCCCTAGATGTAGCAAATGCCTTTAATAACTATTTCATTGGATGCGCCAACACCATGATTGCTAAGCTAGAAATTGAAGCGCATTCAGAAAGGCAGCACACAAGTCAGATCCTTCAAACTGTGCAAAAACCCTGTATCAAAGAGAAATTCAGTTTTAGACCGGTGCCTGTCAGTGCCATTACTAAACTTCTCTGTAACCAAAAAATGTAACACCAGTCAGGACCTGACCAAATCCCAGCAATGCTGTTGAAAAGCAGCGCACCGGCAATTGAAAAACCTGTCGCAACCCTAATCAATGATTCACTGGCGACCGGATATATACCCAAACTCTGGAAGACTGCGAGAGTGGTACCTATACATAAAAGTGGAGATAATACTTTGGTATCCAACTACCGTCCAATATCATTGCTTCCTGTAATGTCAAAAATCCTAGAAAAATGTGTTTACATTCAATTACTCGATTACTATCAGTATTGGAACTATTTAACCCCAGATCAATCCGGCTTCCGTCCAAATCATTCAACCACAACTGCCCTTTTAAAAGTTTCCAATGATATCCAGGCTGGCATGGAACAAGGAAACCTAACTGGAGCAATCTTCATTGATTTGCCAAGGCCTTTGACACAGTAGACCATGGCATCTTATTACAAAAACGTAAAAACTCTGGTATTGGTGATCGCACGCTAACCTGGTTTCAATTAGGGATGAGCCGAACACCCCCGAGTTCGGTTCGCATTCAAACTCGAACTTTTCAAAAGTTCAAATTCGAACTCGAACTCGAACACGAACTCAATACAAGTCAATGGGACTCAAAATTAGATTTTTACAGTGCCCTCCAAGAGGGCATATATGCTATATATTTGCCATAAAAGGTGTATGGGGGTCCGGGTAGTTCCATGCGGGACAGGAAACAGGGACAAAAAGTTTAAAAAAAAACACATTTTTAAAGGGACAGTGAGTTTTCCATGAAATAAGGGTTAAAAATAAAAATGAAAAATTCCTTCAAATATCGTGCCTAGGAGGTCCCCATAACCTGCCCGTCAATTGGCGGATTTCTAGGATGTATAGAAACATTTAAAAACAATGTCCGGGTCCGGGTAGTGCCCTGGGGGACAGGAAACAAGGACAAAAAGTTTAAAAAAATACGTTTTTAAACCCTTCACTGCTGATGACGTGTGGGTGACGTCCTCAGTTACTCCTGCTGTATGCTGAGGAGGACGTGTCACATCATCAGCTTTGCGGGAGCCCCGGCGGAGATACTCACCTCTCTGTCTGGGGTCCCACGGCGTTCTGACTTCAGCGTCCTCAGACGCTGAAGTCAAGCTCCTCCCGATGTAAATGACGTCATCGCGCCATGCGCGATGACGTCATTTCCAGGCGACACCCCCCGGCAATGCCGGGAGATCGCCTGGAAGGGAGAGCGGGATCCGTTCGGATCCCTCTCCCTCCCGATCGGGAGGTCCCACAAAAAAAAACAGGCACCGCTTAAAAGGAGAGAATCTCCCCTTTTAAGCAGTGCCTGGCTTTAACCCCTTAGGCCTAGCTCCGGTGGGGGCCGCCATCTTGGATCCCCCCTCCACCCCCGGGTCCCCCCTCACTGCCTGACGTCCTCAAGCATAGCGTGATGATGTCAGATAGCCGGGGAACCCCTAGCTGCCCGGAATCCCCTGGTGGAGATAGGGTGTTCATTTGAGGGTTCACAGAGATGCTGTGAGGCTGTGTTTAGAGATGCTGATGGGGTTGTGTATAGAGATGCTGTGTACAGAGATGCTGATGGGGTTGTGTATAGAGATGCTGTTTGTGTATAGAGATGCTGATGGGGTTGTGTATAGAGATGCTGTGTGGCTGTGTATAGAGATGCTGTATATAGAGATGCTGATGGGGTTGCATATAGAGATGCTGATGGGATTGTGTATAGAGATGCTGTTTGTGTATAGAGATTCTGATGGGGTTGTGTATAGAGATGCTGTGAGGCTGTGTATAGAGATGCTGTGAGGTTGTGTATAGAGATGCTGTGAGGCTGTGTATAGAGATGCTGTGAGGTTGTGTATAGAGATGCTGTGAGGCTGTGTTTAGAGATGCTGATGGGGTTGTGTATAGAGATGCCGTGTATAGAGATGCTTACGGGGTTGTGTATAGAGATGCTGTGAGGCTGTGTATAGAGATGCTGTGAGGCTGTGTATAGAGATGCTGTGAGGCTGTGTTTAGAGATGCAGATGGGGTTGTGTATAGAGATGCTGATGGGGTTGTGTATAGAGATGCTGATGAGGCTGTGTATAGAGATGCTGTTTGTGTATAGAGATGCTGGGTATAGAGATGCTGTGAGGCTGTGTACAGAGATGCTGTGTGGCTGTGTATAGAGATGCTGTGTATAGAGATGCTGTTAGGTTGTATATAGAGATGCTGTGAGGCTGTGTATAGAGATGGTGATGGGGCTGTGTATAGAGATGCTGATGGGGCTGTGTATAGAGATGCCTTGCGGCGCCAAATTGCGGCCTAGCTCTGGTGGGGGCTGCCATCTTGGATGACGGCTTCACCCCCGGGTCCCCCCTCACTGCCTGACGTCCTCACGCATAGCGTGATGATGTCAGATAGCCGGGGAACCCCTAGCTGCCCGGTATCCCCTGGTGGAGATAGGGGGTTCATTTGAGGGTTCACAGAGATGCTGTGAGGTTGTGTATAGAGATGCTGTGTATAGAGATGCTGTGTATAGAGATGTTAATGGGGTTGTGTATAGAGATGCTGATGGAATTGTGTATAGAGATGCCGTGTATAGAGATGCTGATGGGGTTGTGTATAGAGATGCTGTGAGGCTGTATATAGAGATGCTGTGAGGTTGTGTATAGAGATGCTGTGAGGCTGTGTTTAGAGATCCTGATGGGATTGTGTATAGAGATGCTGTTTGTGTATAGAGATGCTGATGGGGTTGTGTATAGAGATGCTGTTTGTGTATAGAGATGCTGATGGGGTTGTGTATAAAGATGCTGTGTATAGAGATGCTTTGTATAGAGATGCTGTGAGGCTGTGTATAGAGATGCTGATGGGGCTGTGTATAGAGATGCCTTGCGGTGCCGAAGTATCCCCCCTCACTGCCTGAAGTCCTCACGCATAGCGTGATGACGTCAGTTAGCCGGGGAACCCCTAGCTGCCCGGAATCCCCTGGTAGAGATAGGGGGTTCATTTGAACCCCGATATCTCCAGAACCGTGGCAGCTAGGGGGTCATGGAGGGTGTCAATCGAAAGGCCTGAGCACGTAATTCCCCCCAAAAAATGTAACAAGTCCCCATTTCTAATTTTTGTACAAGCGCACCCCATAGAAAACATAACCGCAAACTGTCATGTGCTAAAATGTGAAAAAAAAAAACTTTACACACTGCAGATGATTACAAATTCAATTTTTATTGCATTTTTTCTCATAATATACAGGCAGGACATGATGTATACATATAAAAATGATATATTATGAATCTGCGGAGTCTGACGGAAAGAACGATAACTAATATGTCTGGGTCATTTAATAAAATGTGGCTTCAAATTGCATTTAAACATGATGAGCGAAAGCGGTAAAAATGAGCTGAGCACACAGCAGTGAAATGCAGGGTTAGTTAAGGAGTTAAACAGCATATTGTAACATTCGGGGCTTCCAGCCTTACCTGTGTGCTTGAGGGCAGCATGTCTGATGCTGCTCGCTGACCAACGCCCGGTTTAAATGGAGACAGACAGGGAGGTGGCTGCATGAGGCGAGGCTTGAGTGGGGGGCGAGGTATGGTGAAGGTCTTTAAAAACCCTCAGTTAATTCTCAGCAGTGCCAGATCGTGGTTATCCATACCTGAGCGCCTTGTACCTGAATTCTATTGTGATTTAACCTGTTATCGACCTCTGCCTGTTTTCTGACTATTCTGCCTTCCGTTGCCCTAGACTACTTTCTTGTACTACGCTACTGCACTGATATCGACCCGGCTATTCCATTTGACTATTCTATACTCTGTATTCCTGATTCTGGCTTGTCTGACTACTCCCCGTGTTGCTAACCTGGTTTTGTATTATAACATTGTATTTTGCTTAACCCTTTTCTGTCTAGCTAGTTTACCTGGCCAATTCTAAGGACCAGACAGTTAGGGATTCTTCACGGCTACTCTGTTGGTAGCTTTTGGGCTCTGTGGAGTGTTGGGTGTTAAGTACTGCGTGGTGGGATCAGGGAACCGTGACACATATCAGAGGAAGGTTTAGTAGAGAAATTAACACTTCTCAGAAGCACAGGTGTTGTCTGATACATCTGGAGACACCACACCCTCATTCTACATACAATGTATCAAATTCATTAGACCAGACTAAAAACACCTGTTGTTTACGCCGTTTGAGAACTCAGGTCATTTAGAGGTGAGAATCTTTGCACGTAGACATTATTTGTTAATTCAATATCTAATAAACCATTGCTTATAATATTCTGCAGTAAAGAGTCTCTTTATTTCTAGATTTGTTTTGTATTTTTTAAGCATTTTTTATACTTTTTTCAATTTTTTTTTTGCGAACTTGAACCGAACACGCCAAAAAGTTCGAAGTTCGCGAACTTGCGAATGGCCAAAGTTCAAATCGAACTCTGAACTGATCGAACCGAACAGCTCATCCCTAGTTTCAATCATATGTGTCTGATTGGTCGCAATATGCAGAGGCGGCTCTAGACTTTGGGAAGCCTTAGGCGAAACTTAAATATGAGGCCCCACTATCGGCCACAATGAAAAAATGCAAGCAATAAACAGTAACGCTTTAAATTGCATAGTAAGACCAGCCTTAATAATTCTGTGTCTAGAATTTTCTTAGTCTCCTAACCAGTTAATTATCTATAGTCTATATAGGCTCTGGTGGGGGCTCTCTGGGCCCTCACTGGGCTCTGATGGGGGCTCTCTGGGCCCTCACTGGGCTCTGGTGGGGCCTCTCTGGGCCCTCACTGGGCTCTGGTGGGGCCTCTCTGGGCCCTCACTGGGCTCTGGTGGGGCCTCTCTGGGCCCTCACTGGGCTCTGTGGGCCTCTCTGGGCCCTCACTGGGCTCTGGTGGGGCCTCTCTGGGCCCTCACTGGGCTCTGGTGGGGCCTCTCTGGGCCCTCACTGGGCTCTGGTGGGGCCTCTCTGGGCCCTCACTGGGCTCTGGTGGGGCCTCTCTGGGCCCTCACTGGGCTCTGGTGGGGCCTCTCTGGGCCCTCACTGGGCTCTGGTGGGGCCTCTCTGGGCCCTCACTGGGCTCTGGTGGGGTCTCTCTGGGCCCTCACTGGGCTCTGGTGGGGTCTCTCTGGGCCCTCACTGGGCTCTGGTGGGGGCTCTCTGGGCCCTCATTGGGCTCTGGTGGGGGCTCTCAGGGCCCTAAGGGGGAGGCTCTCTGGGCCCTAAGGGGGAGGCTCTCTGGGCCCTAAGGGGGAGGCTCTCTGGGCCCTCACTGGGCCCTAAGGCAGAGGCTCTCTGGGCCCTCACTGGGCCCTAAGGGGGAGGCTCTCTGGGCCCTCACTGGGCCCTAAGGGGGAGGCTCTCTGGGCCCTAAGGGGGAGGCTCTCTGGGCCCTAAGGGGGAGGCTCTCTGGGCCCTCACTGGGCCCTAAGGCAGAGGCTCTCTGGGCCCTCACTGGGCCCTAAGGGGGAGGCTCTCTGGGCCCTCACTGGGCCCTAAGGGGGAGGCTCTCTGGGCCCTAAGGGGGAGGCTCTCTGGGCCCTCTCTGGGCCCTAAGGGGGAGGCTCTCTGGGCCCTAAGGGGGAGGCTCTCTGGGCCCTCACTGGGCCCTAAGGGGGAGGCTCTCTGGGCCCTCACTGGGCCCTAAGGGGGAGGCTCTCTGGGCCCTCACTGGGCCCTATGGGGGAGGCTCTCTGGGCCCTATGGGGGAGGCTCTCTGGGCCCTCACTGGGCCCTAAGGGGGAGGCTCTCTGGGCCGTCACTGGGCTCTGGGGGGCCTCTCTGAGCTTGGGGGGCTCTCTTGGGGCCTGGGTGCTCGCTCTTGGGCCTCTGGATGGAGGGTCCAGTGGTTTTATGGCACTCACTTCGAAATAAGTTGGATTCATCCATTCCCTGGCAGCAGCTGGGTGTGAGGAATCGGGTCCGGTTAGCTCCGCCTCTGGCTGGCTCTTCGTCTGCCGCATGGTGCTGCGTTGGATGCGGCCTGTGCCAACAGCATCACGTGTGCACGTCTGGCGCAGGTTTGACGTCATCAGCGGTGGCGGGTGCAGCCGCAAGTTTGATTTCTCCGGCGGGGGCCCACACACAGGAGCAAAATAAAAAAAAACGCTGGAGCAAATTAAAAAATAAACACTGGGGCAAAATGTGCAGCAGCAGCTCGAAACTATTAATTAAGGCTGCTGCGCGAGTATGCAGATCAGGTGGCCGCGCAAGGCCCTGTAAATGCGAGGCCTTAGGCTAGGGACAGATGAGCGCATTTTCTGCGGCCACCGTCAAAATGTACGTCGATGCGTGCGCACGCATTTTTTCACGGAATACGCTTAAGTGGTCAGACGATGCGCAATTCTGGACGTATTTCATGACGATGGGGTGAAAAGAAGTCTAGGGAAATCCGGCTGTTTGAACGTTATGTTGGCCGCACACTAGCAGCGTCTGACATCTCCTAATCACGCACACACGCTGCTATGCGGCCGCAGCGCACTCTGTACGTCAGTACCAGCGGTTTAACGTTCTCGAAAAAATGCGTTCATTTTCCACTTGCGTTGCGCGGCCGGACTTTTGTGCGACCGTACTTCGTATATTGGCTGTCATTGCCCGGCATCTGCTGCTAGTGCGGCCGTGATTATGTGCGCCAGAACGCGCGTTCGCACTGCCTCAGTCTGACCCTAGCCTTAGGCGGCCGCCTTATCTGCCTTATTAAAGAGCCGCCACTGGCAATATTTGTCCATTTCTGACAGCACTTCCCTCCCTCTCCCAGTCACGGGCGGTGTACCCCTAGGCTCGATACTCGGCCCCCTGCTATTCACAATATTCATAAATGATCTGCCCAATGTCTGGAAATCCTTAACTGTACACATGTACGCAGACAACACTGTAATCTATACCAGCAAACCAGATCTCCCACAGCTGGAGGCCGTGCTGCAAGAACAATTCACAGAGGTAGAAAAGGGGATCAAAGATAATAAACTTTTTCTAAATGCTGACAAAACTGTTACAATGCTCTTTGGAACAGCACCTAAACTACACAAATTGCAAACACCCCATCTATGTGTCAAAATCAAATGGCACGCTGACCACCGTCGCTTCTCTCAAATATCTAGGTATGTGGTTAGACCCAAATCTATCCTTTGGCCCCCACATCGAAAAACTTTCATCTAAAATTTACCCCAAACTAGGTGCCCTGTACAGAAACAAATCCTGCCTGAGCCCCGTGGTAAGAAAGCAGATTGAACAACAAATGCTTATGCCAGTTATTGAATGCGGAGATGTAGTGTATGCAGCTACCCCGCAAACGCACCTCCAGAAACTTACTACATTGTATAACTCATTCTGTCGCTTTGTGCTACAATGTAACTACATGACCCACCATTGTGACATGTTAAAAGAACTAAACTGGCCATCGCTGGAATCTAGACGCACCCTTCACCTTTCCAACCTGGTGTTTAAGAGCTTTTCTGGGAAGCTACTACCCTACCTGAATAGGCTGCTTCCCTCAGCAGTTCCCTCACCCTATAACCTCCGATCCAGGACGGCACCTTACTTGCAATACCACAATACAAAAAGAAAGTGGCTCGATCCTCATTTTCCTACAGAGCATTACAATTATGGAATAACCTCCCAGACGCCATAAAATCTTCCCCCAGTCTAAAGTCCCTTAAGAGCTCCCTATTAACATACCTCAATAAGGAATGCACCTGTAAACATGTAACATGGCGACTATATTTCCTACATATTTATTTTCTGTTAATCTGTGTATTTGTTTTGTGTTAATTTCTTGCATTTTACTACTTTGTATTTCTGTAGCCATGTTCTTGAACCCAGGACATACTGAAAACGAGAGAAATCTCAATGTATCCTTCCTGGTAAAATCCTTTATAAATAAATAAATAAATAAAATTTCTCACATTTCGTAAATGAGAAAAAAAAACACTTAAGAATTTTTTGGAATATGAATACCAAATGTTGAGAAGATAGAGAAAATTTTGGTTCAACAATAACAATACAAATGAACAATTCAGATCAGTAAAATATTGCACGGTAACAAAACATAGGACACCTTCCAATTTATATACAGTATGATGACATATGAATAACTGCTATAAGACTATCGGGGTTATTCAAAGAGATCAGAATGGCTGCCGAAAGGGAACCGAACGCCGCTGAAATTCACCTTTCCTGGCCATTCGGCTATCCAGAGAGCAGGCAATTCGACAAATCCTGGCGAATTGCCTGTACATACGGTGCCTGTTCGGTGCCTGTTCAAGGGCAGTGAATCCCCATAAAAAAGCAATGCTTCAGCTATTCAGAGAACACAAACCAGCAGTGAAAGGTTCCCGAAATGCCCTGCCATTCACTGGTTTAATTTGGCAGGTTTATTCAGGCGAATCACATAGGCTTCAATGTTAAAAATATTCCTGTTTTAATTCAATATCTAATAAACCGTTCATTATAATACTCTGCAGTAAAGAGTCTCTTTACTTATAGAGTTTTTAGGATATTTTAAGCATTTTTCTGGATTTTGTTTTATCAAAAAAAAATATTTTTATTTTTTATTTTTAACTTTACTTATTTTTTCTGTAACAGCCCTTTTTATTATCATTCATTGGATCTCATATGCAAATTTCAGACATTTTCGCTCAGTAGTTTCTTTGTAAACAGCGTTTCACTTTTCAAACATTCAAGCAAACTGTTTTTCTAATTTATTCACTGCATTCGTCTGCGGTGTCGGCTTTTTCCGGCGGCTCTGATCGGGTTTTTCCAGCATTTTCGGCGGGTTAATCCAGATGTTTTTGCGGGTTTTCGGCGTGCATTCGCTGGGTTTTGCGGTGAGTTGTCGGCAGGTTTTTAGAGGCTTTTTCCTGCACTTCGACGGCCCTGTGGTGCTTGCTGAATACACCGCAGGGTCGCCGAAATGGGATTGGCAAAACAAATCAAATTGAAGAGAACGAAAAGTCACCGAACGTGCGGTATCTTTTCGATTCTCTTTGAATTACCCTGTATGAATGATAATATCCCAAGCACATGCAGTGTTTATGGAACCGGTTAGAGCTAAAAGCAGAGTAGCTATTTGTGATTAGATCATAGATTAATACATAAAGTAGGGATGTGCGTTTCGGGTTTCGGAATTTCGGAATTTTCACGAAATTTCCCGATTCATGTCTTCGGATTCGGCCGAATTTCCGAATCGGATCCGATCCGAAAACCGACAGATCCAAAAAGTTTTCCGAGCCGAAACGAAAAAATTTCGGAGTTTTCGAATGGACTTGAAATGTGTCAAATCAAAATTTATTTTCACTCTATTCATGATTTCGGTTCCATTCGTGATTTTGGTTCCATTTCGGTAATTCTGGACATTGTATATTTAACTATTATCGGTTATATCACTGATTCTGTAAATTTTGTATTTGTAAATGCGTATCACTTGTTTTTGTTTCCAATGATCCGATAATTCTGTCGTAATCGGGTCGGATCCGATTCATCCGCGGGTCGCGCATGCGCGCGCACGGATGTCGTAACTTTATTGAGCCATTTTTGTAGAGAGTTTTGACAATTTTTTGACAGGCCACAAAATATTGAAATTATTTATAATTTATCATGGCTGAAAGACGAGAGTCCCATTCGGACACCTCCTCGTCCTCATCTGCTTCCACCCCAGAGACACCCCCCAGGAAGAAGCGGGCCAGCAACATGGCATTTGAGGAGATGTTGGAGCTGGTCCGCATCTTTGATAAAAAAGATTATGACTGCCGTAAGGGCCCTTACGGCAGAAAGAATAATTCACGCAAGGACCGTATCCTTGACAAGCTTCGAACCACCATCCTGGAGTTGTTTGGGAAAGACCGGACGAAGGACCAGCTCCGAAAACGCTGGTCCGATCTGAAGGCACGCGAGCAGGAGCAGCTGAGGCACATCCGTCGCGTCATAGCCAAACGTAAGTGTCATGTTATATTGTAAAGCGCTGCGCAAACTGTTGGCGCTATATAAATCCTGTATAATAATAATAATGTGCTTGCATGTGCTAATGTGCACAGAAATATGTTGATTTATCTAGTCCTTTTTTCATGCAATGTGATTGTGTATAGCTTTGCGTTTTCACGACTCGTCATACATGCATTTTTGCCATAGCTCTTCTTTTTTGTGATTTTACGTATTCATGAAAATTGAGATATTTGATGTATGTAGATGAAATTACAATGCTGGATTTCTTTTGGCACTGTGTACTGTAGTGTGCTGGGGGGGAGGTTGTTGTGATTGAGTGATGCATACGAGATGAGCCGCAGCTTGCCCAATATTGGCTCCCACCTGCGCATCAACAAAAATCTCTGTGTCTCTGCTAAGTGGTAGGATGGGACATGTAGTTCTTCTGAAAGTGCATCCAAACAGAGCCGCGTTCAATACGTCCACAGCAGCTGCTGAATTGTTGCAGCGCAGCAATTCAGTTTGCTGCAGCAGTGTCATTATTGAACAATTTAGATGCAAATTTCAAAACAAAATGGCGGATTTCTGTTTCTGCAATATCCACAGTTTTATTAGCAGAAACTGAAAGTGAAACTGAGGCTGAGGCATCTATAAAATAACTAAAAGCAGTCAGCACAATGCGTTTTGTACGCACACAACACAAATAATAGTTTTTATTGAATAAACGTAATGTTTACTTCTGAAAAAAATATATAATTGAACGGTAATATATGTCTATGTGCAGGGGAAATAATAAATAAATATTTTGTGACTTTAGAACTATGAGATGGGAGTAGTGGTGGGTCAAGCTGGTAGTGCTAGTGGATAGTGGAGGGGTGTCACAATACTTTCGGCAATATATTGTATAGATATACCATTTTTTCCAGTCTGCATTATTTACGTGTTATTTTTTGGATTTGGCAGAAGACAGGAAGGCAAAGGCAGCATCTGCCCCGGCGGGCACCAGTGCCCCAGTGGAGGAGGAGGGGGAGCCACGGGCGACCACCAGCGCTGGTATATACTGTTTTATTTTGCAACGACTTTTGGTCAAAAACAGAAACATTTTTTGTTTACTGTTGTTTTCATTTAATTTTTTTATATATAGTACAAGAGGAGCAGGAGGAGGAAGAGGAGGAGCAGGAGGAGGGCGATGATGGAGAGAGGGAGCCGGAGCCGCAGCAGGAGGCCGATGATGGAGAGAGGGAGCCGGAGCCGCAGCAGGAGGCCGCAAGTTTTTTTTTTTTACTGTTGTACTGTATTTTGCATCGACTTTTGTTCAAAAATAAATCAGTTTTGTTGTTTACTGTATTTTTTATTTCTTTAATTTCTTAGATATAGCACCGGAAGAGATGCTGACGGTGGTGGTGGAGGAGGAGGAGTCGGAGGAGGAGTCAGAGCCCAGGAGGCCGCCAGCACTGGTATATACTACTGTTATATTTTTTCAAGACTTTCAGTCAAAAATAGAAACCTGCTTTACTTACTGTATTTTCCTTCTTTCATTTATTGGATATATAGAAGGAGAAGCCAGACCGGACACTGACAGGTCCAGCGTCAGGATGGCGATCGGCGAGCTACGCCTGGCTGGCAGCAACCTCGATGCCATACAGGAGTTGCTCCAGGAATTTAGGGAGCATTTTAATAACGCCATTGACATACTGGAGCGGCAGTAGAGACCAGCCTCCTCCTCCCCTATGTTTGTGCCCCTGTTGGGCAGTTTGCCAATGCCATGTGGCATCATGTTGTAAATAAATTTTATATTTTTTCTATATTTTCCTGTTTGTGTGCGTTGCTTTTCCTTACTTAATAAGTTAATATGTATTGCTTGGTTTCCACACTGTTAAAATTATATGTACATAAATTTATTGACATTTCTATGGACCCTTTGTCATAAATTTGTCAACATATTTGTGGCCATGAATGTGACTGTGCACATTCTACACTTCTTGCCTGGCCAAAAAATGTCACACACTAACACAACTTTGTTGTACTGCCTTGAGATTTGATTACCGTGGCATTGTTTTGTTAAGCTTAGGCGATGTCACAACAACATGGATTTTTGTCCACAGTCAGATTCATTGTATAACCAAGAATTTATCAAAACTGCGTGAAGTCTTCTCCAACACAACCCAAAGATCCTCAGTGCGGCTCAGGTCTAGTTTATTTGTCCCTGTTTGCAGCTTCACGCAACACCTCCTCCCAGCTATGAGCTCTCTCTCTCCCACCGCTGCCCGCTAAGATGCTGCCCGCCAACATGGTCACGTCTTTGCAGGAAGACAACAGTGTGGGGGAACGGCAGCTGCCGACAGTCCCAAGACCTTGTCACAATGACGTCAGTTCTGGAGTTAACCCCTAACTGCGACCAATGGTGGAGATAGGGGTTCCAATGAACCCCCTATCTCCCGATCCGTGGCAGCTATCGGTTAATGTTTGGTATCTTTGGATCAACCAGAGCATGGCCTTTCCAACAATACCAAACATAACAATGTTAAAAATTATAAAAAATTAAAATATAATAAAATATAAAAAAAATAAACAGGTTTTTTGTTTTGTTTTGTTTTGTTAATGCAGCAATATTGTTCCCATTTCAATTATAATGTGAACAATGATGCTACACTAAGGATTTTTGTATGGGGTGCGTTTGTTAAAAATAGTGTAATTTTCACCCAAAAAAATATAACAAGTCCCCATTTCAATTTTTTTTAACAAACGCAACTCATAAAATATAACCGCAAACACTCGCATGTTAAAATGTGAAAAAAACAAACATTGAAAATTCTAATTTTATTGCATTTTTTGTTATAATATACAGACAGGACATGACGCATACATATGATAATGATATATTATGAATCATCTGCCGAGTCTGCCGGAAAGAACAATATATAACATGTCTGGGTCATATTATAAAATAAGGCTTCAAAACGCGTTTAAACAAGAGGAGCGAAACTGTTAAAAATTAGCTCAGCAGCAGACCGCACACAGGCGTGAAGGGAAGCCGTGAAATGCCTCAGCAGCGAAAGGGTTAATTTTTTTTGTCTGTTTTAAATCATTTTATTTGTTGTTTTTTTTTCGTTTCAGATCAACTATTTTTCCGTTTTAAAACCTTTTTGTTCTGATTTTTATTTTTAAAGTCAGACCATTTGGGTCAGTTTAGCGTTTTTTAAATCGTTTTCTTCATTTTTTTTGTTCCTTGGCTTTCATACCATTTTAATATGATTAAATAAAGTTGTGAAATGTATATTCATAAGAAAAAAAGGATCTTTATTTAATTTTTAAAAAAGTAAACCATAGTAGTTTACGTCAAAACGAATAGAGTTAGACACTTTGAAACGAGGAGAACAGACGTTCCGAAAAAAATGAAAATTTCCGAAATCACGAAAAGTCGATACAAAAAACGAGCAAAGTGACCCGAAAACACGAAAAATGGTCGCTATTCCGAAAAAAAATGTATACGAAAAACGAGCCGAACTGAATCGAATCAGAAATCGGCCGAAACGAGCCGAATCGAAAATTTTAAACATCCGAACAAATCGAACCGAAAGAAAAATCGGTGCACAAGTCTAACATAAAGAATTTAGAGTGGGACACATAATACAGAGAGCAATGTGCAGAGCACAGAATACAGAGAGCAATGTGCAGAGCACAGAATACAGAGAGAAATGTGCAGAGCACAGAATACAAAGAGCAATGTGCAGAGCACAGAATACAGAGAGAAATGTGCAGAGCACAGAATACAGAGAGCAATGTGCAGAGCACAGAATACAGAGAGAAATGTGCAGAGCACAGAATACAGAGAGCAGCCGCTTCCACCAATCCCCGGGAGCAATGATAGAAATGACTCAATTACTAATACATGTCTTCAGTTATAACATGGGTTTTGTTACTCACACCCCAAAGACAAATACTGTGATTGTTGTGTATTACACTTTCAGATTCATCTCTGGCAGGGCCATATTAACCCCTTAAGGACCTCTGACGTACCCTGTACGTCCTGTCCTCGGGTCTCCCTTAGACCCGCGGACGTACAGGGTACGTCAGCGGCGCCTAATCCCCCTCCCGCCCGATACTCACCTCCCTCGCCGGATCCCACGGCGATCTGGCAGGGAGGAAGCCTGCCCATGTGATTTACATGGGCAGGCGAGGCTGATGACGTCGCCACGCTGCGTGGTGACGTCATCAGCAGGCGTTCCCATGCTTTTCAATGGAGGGGAGGGGGGGGCTCCTTCGGAGCCCTCTATCTCCCCAACCATTGAAGCTAGGGAGATGCCGTTTGCTAGGGAGAGCCTCCCCTTTCCAGCGGTGTATGGCATTAACCATTTCGCTGCCGGATCACGTTGCGGCGCCAATTGGCGCCAAAACGCGATTCAAACCTGGAGGGGGCTGACATCTTGGATGTCAGCCAAGCCTCCAGGTCCCCCCCACCCACTGATAACCTCACCATATGTGTGAGGATGTCAGTGGGCCAGTTAACCCTCTAGCTGCCATGTAGAGATAAGGGGATCCTAAGGATCCCTTTATCTCCCGATCCATGGCAGCTAGATGGTCATATTTGCCATCATTTGAAAGGCCTGATTATGGCCTTTCAAATGATACCAAACATGACCAGGTTTGGTTTTAAAAAATGTTTTTAAAAAAAATTAAATAAAAAAAAAATAATAAAAAATTAAATAAAATAAAAAAAAAAATTTTTTAAAGTTTTTTTTGTCTGGGGGGAGTTTAATTAAATAGGACCTAGGCTGTCATTTAAAAATAAATAGCACAAAATGGTCAGAATGAGCGCAGCGCACATAGGTGAACTGTCTCAGCAGTGAAGGGGTTAAAAAGCAAACGCATGTAAAAATTGGGTATTTCTAGTCTCGGGACAAAATTTTAAACCTATTTAGCTGGGGTCGTTTTGGTTGGTTGTAGATTTTGGGGATTAAATTACAAAAAAGTGTGTTTTTACCATTTTTTTCCTCATATTTCATATTTTTTTTATAGTAAATTATTCGATATGATGGAAATAATGGTATTTCTAGAAAGTCCATTTAATGGCGGGAAAAAGGGTGTATAATATGTGTGGGTTGAATAAACGAGTAAGAGGAAAATTTGACCTAAACACTAACAGCGCAGAAACGTAAAAACAGCAGCGGTCACTAAAAGACGGATTTGTGTAAAACCGCCCGGTCACTAAGGGGTTAAGATCTCTATGGGCCTGGAGCTGAAGAATTTGGTGGGCTTTTTTTGGAATTTAGTGAAATGAAAACATATTTAAGGTTATTTAATAGTGCAGATACTGTGAGTAAATTTCCATTTAGATTTCAATCATTTACAGAGTGTAAAATTATTGTTTTACATTTTATCATCTAAACCTTTGTGGTTATATATTCTATAAGGATTTTTTGTTAAAGAATTGAAATGGGAACCTGTTCTGGCATTTTTCAGAGAAAATATCCAATTTTAACCAAAAAATTAAAAAAAGGAAATATTTCCCTTGTGTTTTGGAGGATGGTGTTTTATGAATAATATGACTATGTAAAAAACACTGGCCTTGCTCCCAGCGTGGGAAATTAAAAGGTGAGCAATGGCAGTGGTGTTGCTCATCTTATACGTGACAAATGGACAATGCCATCGCTTTGGAACTAAAAATAAATAGTTTTTGTTGTTTCTTTTCTTTTCAATTTTAATTGTCACGTTTGGTATCAATGCAAATGCCAGACTCTGACCTGTCCAATGACACCTCAATTGACCTTGTGAGGTGTAAAGATTAGTGATGCAGGGTTCTAAAATGCCCCCCCCTTGATCTTCAGCGGTTTCGGTTTTTGATGTACCATTTCGTAACCACGGATTGTGCCAACACATCCATACTTGTTGGTGACATGAGAAATGAGATGGTTAGTTAGTGCTACATCATTGTTCACTTTATAATTGAGAAGTGAAAAATATTGCTGTGATAGAAAGAAAAAAAATAAAAAAATATATATTTTTAAGTAAAACTTGCTCTGGTCTTTCCAGTGATACCTCACATGACCATGTAGCTGCTATGGGGTTGGAGATACAGGGGTCCAAATACCCATAAATGCAGACATATTTATCCTTTCTCTGGGCCTATTCTGGGGCATGGGCCTGGAGCTGCTGCTCCATCAGCCCCTATGTTAATCCGGTCCTGATCTCTGGTTTTATCCAGCCATTTTGTTTCTCCCATTGTTTATCCTGAAGAAAGTGCCTGGCTTGCACAGTGTGATGTCATAGAATGAGTGACAACCACTAAGAGATTAGATTTCTCCTATAAGAAGCCTCTCCGTGCAGCAGGAGACTTAAGTGAGTGTGATGATTCTCACGCTGCCCATTAAGACTCACGCCCTGACCGGCCTTTGGTTAGTCTTTGGGCTTGGCGTTCGAGATAAACACCTACCTCATATAATGGTTAAATTATAGAATGAATTTACACACACAGTGGGATGTGGGGCATTGTATTTTGTTACATGTGATGTTACGAAGATAGAAATTATGATACTAAGCAAGTGCAGCTGAAACAGCTTGTGTGTATATATATACAGTATATATATATATATATATACACAGTTGTGTTCAAAATTATTCAACCCCCACTGAAATTGAGTGTTTTGGCCAGTTTGACATTGATTTTGATCATTCAGTCATCTTGCTTACAATTAAATCAAAGAGGCACGTGTAGGTCAGACAAATAGAACATAACATTTATAATGAAATAACCACAAATGTCTTTTCTGTGCTCACATCATTATCAGTTTTATTCAACCCCCAAGTGACATTCAATCTTAGTACTTAGTACAACCTCCTTTTACAGTTATAACAGCTTTTAAACGTGAAGCATAGCTTGACACAAGTGTCTTGCAGCGATCTACGGGTATCTTCGCCCATTCGTCATGGGCAAAAGCCTCCAGTTCAGTCACATTCTTAGGCTTGCACACTGCAACTGCTTTCTTTTAGGCAAGGTGTTCTTTTCTTCATAGGCCTTGTTCTTCCTCCTCCAAACATAACGTTGATCCATGGGCCCAAACAGTTCTAATTTTGTTTCATCAGTCCACAGAACACTATCCCAAAACTTCTGTGGTTTGTCCACATGACTTTTGGCATACTGCAGTCGACTCTTCTTATTCTTTGGAGACAGCAAGGGGATGCGCCTGGGAGTTCTGGCATGGAGGCCTTCATTACGCAGTGTGCGCCGTATTGTCTGAGCTGAAACTTCAGTACCCACATCTGACAAATCTTTTCTCAGTTCCTCAGCAGTCACACAGGGACTTTTCTCCACTCTACGCTTCAGGTAGCGCACAGCAGTCGAAGTCAGCATCTTCTTTCTGCCATGACCAGGTAGCGTTTCAACAGTTCCCTTTGCCTTGAATTTGCGAATGATGCTTCCTATGGTCTCTCTTGGTATGTTTAACATCTTTGCAATCTTCTTATAGCCATTGCCCTTCCTGTGAAGAGTAATCACCTCTTCTCTTGTCTTCCTGGACCATTCTCTTGACTTCACCATGTTTGTAACCACACCAGTAAATGTCTAGAAGGAGCTGAGTATCACAGTCATTTTAAAGCTGCCTAATTGGTGCTTATTATGCTTTATTGCTGCTCCGTGACATCCACAGGTGTTTTCAATACCTGATTGAAAACACTTGAATGAACCTCTGTTCTTCAGAGTGGTAGTCTTTAAGGGGTTGAATAATTGTGTCAATGAAGAATTCACAAAAGAAACATTTACTACTGTATTACAAAACCAATTGATGTCATTTTAGTTGCATATGGTTCTTTAAAAAGTCCTTGTAGGATTTCATTCTGAATACAATTACAAATGTACACTAAATTCCCTAAAACCCTTTACAGCATTGGGGTTAAATAATTTTGAACACAACTGTATATAGATTAGATAGGCCGTGTTAGTCTAGATGCCAAAATCACGAGTATAGCAGTACGTGGTGATACTTTTTTATTGGACTAACGTTACATTTAAAAGATAAGCTGTCAAGAGTATATGTATGTCTATATATACTGTATACATAAACGCGAAAGTCCTGACTGACTGACTGACTCATCAACGCCCAGCTGAAACCATTTAACCTAGGAACGTGAAATTTTGAAGGTGCACTGTTTTTATGATGTGGGCACCCACTAAGGAAGGATTTTTGGAAACTCCGCCCCTAAGGGGGTGAAAAGGGGGTTGAATATTTTAAACACGATACCGATATCTTAAAAACAGAAGATGTGGGGGCGTGGCCGGACGTTGCAGCTCGCGGTTGCATGTAGGAAGAGCTCCTGTGACCGGCGCTGAGTTTCCAATTCCTGCGGCTTTATTATTGCATCCCCGGGGCTGAAAACTTCACCCACAGGTGGGTGATACTCCCTAGCACCCAGATGGTGCCACCTAAGGCGCAGCGGGCGCTAGAGCCGCTCAAATCGGCTAGGAAAGATCGGGCCCGGGAGGCCCAAGATGGCGGATCTCCCTCCTCTGTTTCATCCCCCACGCTGGAGGCAGCAGCTGCGGGGCCACCTGGCATGTCTGACATATCACCACCATCGGAAAGCAGACTTCATGCCATGCTGCAAGAACTTCGATCTACCATTCAAGCGGATCTTAAAGAGGCGCTGCAGGAGCTGAGGCGCGATGTACAAGATCTGGGTGAGAGGACTGACTCTTTAGAATCTAAGACAGACGACTTATGCTTAGCCCATAATGACCTGGTGGACCGCCACATTGCTTTGCAAACAGCGCATGACACCATGGCAACGAAACTGACCAATATGGAGGACCGTTCCAGGCATAATAATATACGGATCCGTGGCATTCCGGAGGCAGTGGGCTCTGTTGATCTCCAGCCTTACATTATAGAACTTTTCCAGATCTTGGCACCTACATATTCATTGCAGGATTTCCTGATGGATCGAGCGCACAGGTTGCCGCGTGCAAAAAACCTGCCGCCATCCGCCTCTAGAGATGTTTTGGTCCGGGTGCATTTTTTTCACGTTAAAGAAGCGTTAATGAGAGTGTCACGGAAATCTATGCCTCTACCGTCTCCGTATGCCGAAGTCTCTTTCTATGCAGACCTGTCAACGGCTACTATGTCTAAAAGACGGGAATTTTCGTCCTTCACCAAAATTTTGCGTGACCACAACATGGCGTATCGTTGGGGATTTCCCACAAAGATCTTGCTATGGCGGGAAGGAGTCCTGCACGTTATTACGGAGCCCACCACTGGCATGCGTCTGCTGACAGAATGGAAAGTGGTGGCTGAGTTTACTCCCCCCCGTGAGGAATCATCTTCGCCGATGAAAGTTTCTCCGGAGTGGCACCGGGTTCGGCCTAAATGAGAGGATATGGTCCTGCATTTTTTCACCTGTGGGCGTGTCATTTTATTGCACCAGATGCCCTATCATGGTTTCGGGACTCATCCCCCTTTGTGATTCGGCCCTTGGGTGGCGCCCTCTGGGGTTCTGTTCCTGCGACTGACTAGCCCCGAGGCTTTTTACTGGCCTGTATATTGGCACAGTCACCTTCACGGATGAAGTTGGGACTGTGTTTTTCCCCCGTTGGGGTTCTTTTCTTGAACGTGTTGCTTTTCCAATTATACCATTCAGCTGTGTTGATTGACCCCACTCAACTGCATTTATGGAATGCAGTTCTCCTTTTCTTTTTTGGTCTGGTAGATTTTTTCTGTTTTTATTTTTATTTTTATTTTCTTTGTCTGGTTCGTCTTAGGTTTGTCTTGTACGTACTGTTTGTCTTATTGGTATGCACTGTAATATATCATTCTGGGCATTATTGTACGCAGGGAAGTCCTCCCATCCTCCCACGGAAATTGTCTGTCAGGAACGCTGTGAGTACCAGGGGGTTGGGGGCAAATAACGATGAGTAAACCTCAATTCCAAATTTATTCCTTAAATGTTCAAGGCTTAAATACTCCGTACAAATGCCATGCTTTATTTCGTGATCTGCATAAGTCTCAACCAGCTATTGTATGTTTGCAAGAAACCCATTTTTGTATGAGGCGTCCGCCATCTCTGAAATCGCGCATGTATACTGAGGCATATCACTCCACTGCTCAGACGAAGTCTAAAGGTGTCTCGATTTTATTCCACAAAGATTGGACCTTTGTATGTTCGGCTTAGTATGTGGATCCGTTGGGCCGCCTAGTGATTCTTGTGGGCACGTTGAACGAATTACCAATTACTATTGCTAACCTATATCTCCCTAATGAAAACCCAATTTCTTATCTTCGGAAAGCTTATGGTAGAGTAAAAAAAATATCTAGTGGTACGTTGTTTCTATGTGGGGATTTTAACTGCACTCCTGACCCTGACGTTGACACCCAATCGAGCCACCCCAGCTCCAAAACCCGCTCCCCACCAACCTCTAGTAAACAACTACGGGAATTCATGCACTCGTTTGAACTCTATGATACTTGGCGGATATGTCACCCTACTACGCGTGATTACACTTTTTTTTCTCATGTTCATTCCTCGTATAGTAGAATTGACTTGTGTTTGATTCATAGTTCGGCTTTGTCCCGCCTGTTAGAGGTGACCATAGGCATTATCACGTGGTCTGACCATGCTCCGCTTACGCTTACCTTCGAGGCGGCCTTCCCGCCGAGGGGTATGGGGAACTGGAGACTCAATGACTCGCTTATTGTAAATGACGATGACGTGGCTAACACTACGCAACTCCTTCAGGAGTATTTCACGACGAACATAACTGAGGACGTTGCGACATCGTAGGTTTGGCTGGCACACAAGGCTGTTCTGCGAGGACATTTTATTCAGAAAGGAGCGCAGAGGAAGAGACGTTTTAATGCTCAGACGTCTGCGCTTCTGCGACGAATCACTGAGTTGGAATCCCGGAATAAACCCGCCCCTGCCCCACATATTACTGCTCAGCTGGCTCTACAGCGCCGTGAGTTGGAGCACCTTCTGCTCCAGGTCACGGCGCGCTCACTTAGGAGGCTTAACTATGCCCACTATACCCAGGGGAATAAACCGGGGAAATTGCTGGCGTCTAAATTGAAAGGGAAAAGAATGCAAACTAACATACCGTTCCTTTTGGATGCTAATAGCGTGAAGATTTACAATCCTGCCCTTATCACTGATGAATTTGCACGCTATTATGCCTCCTTATATAACCTGGGACTAAACAACACCGTGCCGACTCCTGCATTAGACGACATAGAGCTCTTTCTCCAAACGGCTAATCTCCCTTCTATAACTGCTCCTCAGGCCACAGGTTTGCTAGCTACGTTCACAGAGGAGGAGGTATATAAGGCTATTAAGGCGCTCCCAAAAAATAAAGCTCCAGGCCCTGACGGTTTTACGAATCTGTACTACCAGAAATTTGCTTCCTCTCTAGTCCCGATTCTTACCCTGGTTTTTAATGATATTAAAGACACCGGCATTATCCCTTCGGAGATGCTGCAAGCGACAATAGTCACCCTGCCTAAACCTGGTAAAGCCCCGACACATTGTGCCAATTTCCGTCCCATCTCCCTGTTGAATGTAGATGCCAAGTTATATGCTAAATTGCTGGCAAATAGATTGGCCCCTCTACTTTCCTCTTTGATTGCGAATGAGCAGACTGGCTTTGTCCCGGGCCGCCAAACGTGTGACAACACCCGACGGTTTTATGATATACTCGACCTGGCCCATAGGACTAACATTTCTGGACTCCTGTTGGCATTAGATGCTGAAAAGGCATTTGATCGCCTGCACTGGGGGTATATGCGGACGGTGTTACTAAAGTTTGGCTTCCCAGCACAATTTATAAACAGCATTATGGCCCTCTACTCAGATCCGTCGGCAAAAGTATTGGCTTCAGGGTTCCTATCATCCGCTTTCCATATAACAAATGGCACCCGTCAGGGATGCCCTTTATCCCCGTTAATATTCATTCTGGCCTTAGAACCCCTGGCGTTGCAGATTAAAACAGCTCCGGCTATTAAGGGCTTATCAACCCCGAATGGGGAACATAAATTGGCACTGTTTGCGGACGACATACTGCTTTTTCTGACCACACCGGAGACCTCGCTCCCTCCCCTGTTTAGCCTCCTTGATAATTTTGGCGCGATATCCTACTATAAAAATAACATAAGTAAAATGCAAGCTCTCGCCATAAATATTGCTGATTCATCCCTCAGCTCTTTGCGTAGTAAATACCCCTTTGACTGGCGTTCTACCTCTTTAAAATATCTGGGTATATCCCTTTCTAAATCGCGGGGAACCATCCTTAAAGAAAACTATACGCCACTCTTGAACTCTATTGAGGCGCAGCTCTCCAAATGGAGCACAATCGACTCATCTTGGCTGGGTCGTATGGCGGCCATGAAGATGTGTATCTTACCCCAAATTTTATATTATTTCAGGAATATTCCGGTTTTCATCCCGGCGCATTTATTGCTCCGGATGCAAAAACTAATTCATGCACACATATGGAAGGGGAAGCCTCCTCGAGTGTCGGCCTCCACGGTTACAACACCGCGACGTAATGGTGGGTTGGGGATTCTGGATCTGCAATCTTATTATAAAGCAGCCTTACTAGCTCAACTGTTGTCATCAATGTATCAAAAAGAACCACCACTATGGCTGCAGCTGGAGAATGCCATGATTTTCCCATACCGACTCCATGACCTGATGTGGCTCACACTCCTGCCGAGGAATAGTACCACGGGTTTGTTGCCTGTTTCGATGCTCTCCCTCATGGCATGGCGATTGTGGGGCCGTCGATTGGTGAGGCCTTACAATTTACTATGCCTTGCCCCTTTAAGGGTTTTGTGTCGCTTTATTCCCGATTTAACCTTAGACTCCTGGATCAGGCGAGGCTTGACTCATGTATGGCAGCTCTTCATGCCACACTCCCTGAAAACCTTCCCCGATTTGGTACAGGAATTCGCTATCCCATCAAAGGAATGCTTCACATATCTTCGTGTGAAGCATGCTTTGACCCAGAAAGGCCTTACCTCTTTCACGGATGTGAACCTCTCGGCTTTTCATAAATTGTGTTTGGGACGAAAATGTCACATGAAACCGCTGTCCCTCTGTTACAACAGCCTCCTAACTCCGACCCCGCCTAAAAAACTACCCTATATGGTTAATTGGGAAAAAGACTTAGCATTAACACTCTCCATAGAAGAATGGTCATACGCCATGGACACGATATATAAATATTCTAGAAGTACCAATTTACGAGAAGCCCATATCAAACTACTGTGCAGATGGTATTTAACACCCACCCGGTTGGCCCATATTTCAGGGAACACTGGTCTCTGTTGGAGATGTCTTACAGGCACTGACTCATTATTGCACACCTTCTGGCTTTGTCCCATGCTGGGGGGATATTGGGAAAAGATAAATAGGTTGATCTCTCATTGCACTTCACTTAAATTCCCACTTTGTCCGAAAATGTACCTCTTACACCTTATACCTGTTACAATTCAGACCCGTCATAGGAGGTTTATCTCCATGGTACTTGGTACAGCTAAAATTGTAATAGCTAGACATTGGCGGTCCTCTATGTGTCCCTCTATGAGGGAAGTTATGGGGGCCCTGGAAAATGTTTTCCAATATGAGGAAATGTTTCACACCGCGAACAATTCTATGTGCCTGCTACATGATACGTGGGAGGGATGGAAGACGTTTGTTGAATCTGGAAATCTGATATAGGACATGTCGACTGTAAGATGATAGTGCTGCCATGTTTTTTATTTTATGTTTTATGTTAGTTTAGGAATTATATGTTATTAGAAAATGGAGTGCGCACAACAGACCCCCTTTTTCAGTTTACGAAGATAATCCAATTGAATTATACTGTTTATTGCCATTGATGCTCATCTATGCTTCTTCCTTTGGATGGCTCTTTCATTTAAATGTATGTACCACTTTTTTGTGTAAACTCCAATAAAAAATCTTTATATGGAAAAAAAAAACAGAAGAGGTTACAAATGGGAAAATCGGTAATTAGATTCGTCTTGAAAAATAAAAAAAGACGTATTTTACCGTTTTTCAAAAAATCCAAGTGGGGGGGGAAAGGGGGTTGAATATTTTAAATATTTTAAACAAGATACCTATATCTTAAAAACAGAAGATGTTACAGACATGAAAATCGGTATTTAGATTCAACTTGACAAATAAAAAAATACGTATTTTACCATTTTCTGAAAATTCCTTGGGGGGGCAAAAAAAGGGGGTGAATAATTTTATCATAAGCGCGAAAGTCCGGACTGACTGACTGGCTCATCAACGCCCAGCTGAAACCGTTTAACCTAGGAACGTGAAATTTTGAAGGTGCACTGTTTTTATGATGTAGGCACCGACTAAGGAAGGATTTTTGGAATATCCACCCATAAGGGGGTGAAAAAGTGGGTTGAATATTTTAAACAGGATACCTATAGCTCAAAAACAGAAGATGCTACAGATGTGAAAATCGGTATTTAGATTCGTCTTGAAAAATAAAAAAAAACGTATTTTACCGTTTTTCAAAAATCCAAGTGGGGGGGCCGAAAAATGGGGTTGAATATTTTAAACGGGATACCTGTATCTCTAAAACAGACGATGTAACAGTCCAGAAAATTGGTATTTAGATTAGTCTTGAAAAATAAAACAACACGTATTTTACCATGTTCTGAAAATTCCTTGGGGGGCAAAAAGGGGGGTTGAATACTTTTATCAGTATACCTATATTTAAAAAACCAAAGATGTTACGGTGTGAAATTTGGTATTTACAATCTTCGTGAAAAAAAAACAACATGTTTTTTGCCATTTTCCACAAATCCAATTGGGGGGGGTCGGCGTGAAAGGGGTCTGAATATTTTTTATCATTATACCTATATTTCAAAAACCAAAGATGTTACTGGTGTGAAATTTGGTATTTACAATCTTCGTGAAAAAATCCAAACATGTGTTTTGCCATTTTCCACAAATCCAAAAAAGGGTGGGGGGTTGAGGGAAAGGGGTCTGAATACTTTTATCAGTATATCTATAGTTCCAAAACCAAGATGTTACAGGTGTGAAGTTTGGTAATTACAATCTTTTGAAAATAAAGAAACACGTGTTTTACCATTTTCCAAAAATCCAAGTGGGGGGGGTAAAAAAAGGGGGTGAATACTTTTAAACAAGATACCTATGTGTCAAAAACAGAAGATGTTACAGACGTGAAAATTGGTATTTAGATTTGTCTTGAGAAACAAAAAAACACCTATTTTACCATTTTCCAAAATTCCAGTGGGAGGGGGAAAAAAGGGGGTTGAATACTTTTGTCAGTATACCTATATTTCAAAAACCAAAGATGTTACAGGTGTGAAATCTGGCACTTACAATCTTCTTGAAAAATAAAACAACACATGTTTTACCATTTTCCAAGAATCCCACGTGGTGGGTGAAAAAAGGGGGGTGAATACCTTTCAACAGGATACCTATATCTCAAAAACAGAAGATGTTACAGACTTGAAAATTGGTATTTAGATTCGTCTTGAAAATAAAACAACATGTATTTTACCATTTTCCAAAAATCCAGTGGGGGGGCAAAAAGGGGGATGAATACCTTTATCGCTATACCTATATTTCAAAAACCAATGATGTTACAGGTGTGAAATATGATATTTACAATCTTCGTGCAAAACACCCCATGTTTTACCATTTTCCGAAAATCCAGTTAAGGGGTGTGGGGGAAAGGGATGTGAATACTTTTATCAGTATACCTATATTTCAAAAACCAAAGATGTTACAGGTGTGAAATTTGGCACTTACATTCTTCTTGAAAAATAAAAAAACACATGTTTTACAATTTTCCAAAAATCCCAAGTGGGGGGAAAGGGGGGGTTCTACCAAAAAAACCTCAAGCTTCTTTTAAAAAATCAATTTTAACAAATCCTAAAATCCACGCGAGCGATGCCACGAGGCAAAAGATAGTACTGTATAAAAGCGAAATGCCACTCGCGGAACATCAGAATATCTCCAGAACCGTAAAGCCTACAAACCTGAAATTTGGCACGTATGTTCCTCTCGGCTTCTAGGTGCTCACTAAGAAAGGATTTTTCAAAATGACCATCAGAGCATCAGTTATTAACACGCTCTGATGCTAAGAGTTATACTCCCCCTCTCCACCTGAAAATAAAGCTTTTCCTACTGCCACTTGCCTCACATGCCGTTATCTCAGTTCATACTGGTAGACGTTGCACTCCTTCACTCAGGGGAGGTCTGGGGATCCTTACAGCACTAAACGTCACTACCTCACCACCATGTCTATACACCTTCCACCTATGTAACTGTTTCCGAAATCAAGGTGGCGGGAATATATTCCCTAATGAGTTTCAATCACCCAACAGCACTGAACCAACAGACTGTGAACCAAATTTCTCCTGCATAGTGTCCCAACTCCAAATCACTTCTTACTCTCAACCTGAATCATTCTGAATATACACTTTGTAACATCTCTTAGCAGAGTGACATGGCTCAGGTGCTTCGAGAAGCTAAACTTATCGTGTGGGATGAGCGCACCATGAATCACACAGGAGGTATTGAGGTTGTAAACAGGACACTCCAGGACATTAGGGGCAGCAGCCGTCTTATGGGTGGAGTTACGTTGCTTTTGGCTGGTGACTTCAGACAGACGTTGCATGTTGTGCCGCCACGAGGGACATGTGCAGATGAAGTCAAGGCCTTTCTCAAGTCATCCATTTTATGGCCTTATGTCAAAGTCCTGACCTTGACAGTTAAGAAGCATTTCCACCTTCAACGTGATTTGAGGGCAGAAGAGTTTTCTAAATTATTACTTGATATCGGTGATAGCAAGCTTTTGGAAGAGGATGGAAGAATAACTATTCCAAGTAACCTTTGCGATATTGTGACAGATCTGATCAGCTTGACTGACACAATATATCTAGACATTAATCAGGCTGGAGTGGATTGCAGTTCATTCCTGATGGAAAGAGCTATTCTCACTCCAACAAACGACCCAACCAACAGCGCCATCAACAACTTTCTGCTGGAGAAGATGTCCACTGAGCATATGAAGTATGAATATGTGGACTCGGTGATGGAGATTGAGGATGCTGTACATTACCCTGTGGAGTTCTTGCGCACTCTCAACCTACCAGGATTACCACCTCATGTCCTCTACCTCAAGGTTGGCGCTCCTATCATGCTGTTACGCAATCTAACACCACCGAAACTGTGCAATGGCACCAGACTTCAGGTGAGGACCCCGTACAAACACGTAATCGAAGCCACGATTTTCACAGGCCTAAATCAGGGAGAAACCAGTTTTCATACCCAGAATTCCTCTGATCCCAACAGACTGCCACTTCGAGTTCAAACGTCTACAATTTCCGGTTAAGGTGTGCTATGCCATCACCATCAATAAGGCACAGGGACAGACTTTGAAAGTGGCTGGTGTGCATCTGATGAGTGATTGTTTCTCCCATGGCCAGTTGTATGCAGGCATGTACTGGCCATAGGGTCTACAGGGAGATTCCCTGTAGGCCGATGGCTCAGTGGGCCGGTGTCAATGCTGGTTCACTGCATTACTCGCACTACTCGCACTGCCCTTAATAGGTGAGGTAAGAACTACCTCACCATCTGTAAAACAGAACAGTCTGCCCAGTCTCATATTGGGGCCACTATGCTGGTGAGACCCGCTGCACATCCACCTCACTTTAAGACATGGTGCGCACTCAACCTCAATGCCACTGTGTTTCTTTACCTAATCACTCTGCAGCAACTCTAGTATCTGTAGAGTGATTGGTTGAGCGATCCGGTTGGTTTCATATACTATTTTTGTGCGTGTTTGCATAATTAAAGTGGGCCAGTCTGGATGAAGTCCATGGTTAATTTTTTTGTCGCAGTCCAGACCTGGTTGTATGTGGCGTGCTCCAGAGTCAGTTCACCTGACAGCCTGGTCATCCTCCAGCCAGAGAGTAAAACTAGGAATGTTGTTTACAGGGAGGTCCTGAGCAATTCATTTGAGGGACAAATTGAAAGTCTATGCTATGCAAGTAATTAGCCCGGCAACATAGACAAAACCCAGGGTTGCTGGTGGGATTAAAGGGCTTAAACCCATCTATTTTATTGTTTTTTTATTATTATTATCAGTGCTTTTTTTTCTGGAAAAATAGGTGGGGGTACTCTCACACCCAGGGAAAAACTGATTATTATGACGATTTTTCGTGTCCTAATAAATACTCCTTTATTCACACTGGATATATTGCCCCCAGTTCACACTGGATATATTGCCCCAGGCTATATATAGCCCCAGGGGGATATATTGCCCCAGGCTCACATGGATATATTGCCCCAGGCTCACAAGGGATATATTGCCCCAGACCAGCTCACATGGATATATTGCTCTAGGCCAGCTCACATATGGATATATTGCCCCAGACCAGCTCACACATGGATATATTGCCCCAGACCAGCTCACACATGGATATATTGCCCCAGACCAGCTCACACATGGATATATTGCCCCAGAGGAGCTCAACCATGGATATATTGCCCCAGCCCAGCTCACATATGGATATATTGCCCCAGGCCAGCTCACACATGGATATATTGCCCCAGGCCAGCTCACACATGGATATATTGCCCCAGGCCAGCTCACACATGGATATGTAACCCCAGACCAGCTCACACGTGGATATATTGCCCCAGACTAGCTCACAAGGGATATATTGACCCAGACCAGCTCACACATGGATATATTGCCCCAGACCAGCTCACACATGGATATATTGCCCCAGACTAGCTCACAAGGGATATATTGACTCAGACCAGCTCACACATAGATATATTGCCCCAGACCAGCTCACAAGGGATATATTGCCCCAGACCAGCTCACACATGGATATATTGCCCCAGACCAGCTCACAAGGGATATATTGCCCCAGACTAGCTCACACATGGATATATTGCCCCAGACCAGCTCACAAGGGATATATTGTTCCAGACCAGTTCACATGGATATATTGCCCCAGACAAGCTCACACATGGATATATTGCCCCAGTCCAGCTCACACATGGATGTATATTGCCCCCAGTAGCTTAATCATGGATATATTGCCCCCCAGCTCACTCATGGATATATATTGCCCCCAGCGCACACATGGATGTATGTTGCCCCCAGCTCACTCATGGATGTATATTGCCCCCCAGCTCACACATGGATGTATATTGCCCCAGTACCTCACTCATAGATATATAGTGCCCCTCAGCTCACTCATGGACATATATTGCGCCCCAACTCACACATGGATCATGATGTATATTGCTGCCCCCTGCTCACCTCTGCCAGGACCCTCCTGCAGTTGCCGGCCACCGCGTATTTTCTCCTATCGGCCGCTGCGTGCTTCCTGTGACTGGCCGGCTTGAAACTCTGCCGCTCACGTGGGTGCCACCAGCCAGCCGCTAGTGAGATTGCGGCTGGCTGGTGGAACCCACGTGAGCGGCAGAGTTTCAAGCCGCTCACGTGGGCTCCACCAGCCATCCGCTAGCAAGATCGCGGCTGACTGGTGGAACCCACGTGAGCGGCAGAGTTTCAAGCCGGCCGGTCACAGGAAGCACGCGGCGGTCGAAAGGAGGAAGTACGCGGTGGCCGGCAATTGCAGGAGGGGCCTGGCAGAGGAGAGGTTGGCGTATTGCGGTGGCCCGGGTGGATCCTGTGGATCAAAGAGGTGCCAGTACGCGCGAGAGGTGCCGGTACAGCGTACCGGCACGTACCGTCTCAAAAAAAAACCCTGATTATTATTATTATCATCCCTTATGTGTTTCAATCACCAACCACCACTAAGCCAATGGATTGTGAACCTAATATCTCCTGCATAGTCCGACGTTTCGTCAAGAAGCACAGGTATCCAGCTAATAGGAGATATATATATATATATATATGAGTAAAGTCCCTCTGGGGACTGAAACTTTGAAATTTGATGCCAGAATAAAGTTTTATTTTATTTAAACTTTGAAAAGAAGTCTCCGTGTGCGTCTGGATTTTGGTCTCATATATATATATATATTGTGACAGAGTATGCGAATCTGTGTATGTTAGCAGGAGGCTGACTGATGCAGTATTTCCCGGTCAGCAGCCCTTCCCTAGCAGCAGCCACAGCTGCAACTCCTTAACAAGCCAATATAGCAGTTCCCAGCACAGAGGAAGACAGAAAAAGACTGCACTTGAAAGACTGAGGTGGGGAATGCACAGAACTGCAGGAAGGGCTTGCTGGCACGTATGTAAAAGGGGACAGAGTTTTTTGTTTATAGCGGGGGCAGAATAGTTGCCCCAGTATTCCGTAGTGAGGGGACAAATTTGCTTAGACTCCTAAAGGAAGGAGTAGACCAATTTGTTTGTGTTTAATGTTTGTTTGGTAATACAAGTGTACCCAGTGTTTAAAGAGACTTTGTTTTGTGGCGTTCAATAAAAGAGGTGCACCTCCAAATCCTGTGCTTCTCTGAGCGGCCCTACCACAATATATATATATATAAAAAGCACGAGTATAGCAGTACGTAGTGATACCTTTTTTTTCGGACTAATGTTACATTTAAAAGACAAGCTTTCGAGAGTGTTCCTCTCTTCCTCAGGTCTGAATGCTTACTGATCAGTTCCTAGAATTGAACATTAAGACATTAAGGGTCACATGGGTGGGGGTATTAGATGTCATAAAAAGTGAGAGTCAAATGGTGTGTTCAAAATGGGAAAATAAACGCATGAGGGATCTTGGGCCCATAATAAAACAATAGAGATGAGATCATACAACTTGAATGAAAAAAGGAAAAAGAAAAAAATACAAAAACACAAATGAGTGAAGAGACATGAAGAGAAAAGGGAAACCAAGAAAAAATAAAAAACATCAGCCAGAATTTAAAATGTTATGTGATGTTATGATAAATGGTTAAAAGCCCAGAATCGACATTGAGTCCAGCATTTATAGTGTTATGAAATGAAAATGATCACATAATTTGTTTTGCGTTCAAGGTGGTCTTTAAAATGTCCTTTGAGAATTTAATTGAGGTTTTGGATGAAGTGGCCTATTAGATTGAAGTGATGTCCCACTGGGATACAATATGTATTTTCCTGGTGGTTCTTGATGGAGTGTCTGTGCTGGTTCATCCTGAGATTTAGTTTAAGGCTGGTTTCACCAATATAGCAGCCATTATCACACGCTGTGCACTCGATCATGTATACCACATTGGCAGACGTGCAAAGGTACAAGCCCTTGATGTGTGAGGTGTTGTGCCGAGCAGTGCTACTGTCACATACAGTATGTGTTGGCACAGTTTGCAGCGGGATTTGTTGCAGCGTTTGGTCCCATTCTATATGTCAACCTGTTCCTGAATGAGTTTGTTGCGGACCAGTTTTTGTCTCAGGGTGGCGGTTACTTGAATGCCAGTAAGGGGGGCTGTGGGAATATTTCTTTGAGCGCAGGGTCCTCTGTGACCAGTGGCTGCAGATCTTTGAGGATTTTGCGAATTCCCTCTAGAGATGGGTTGTAGGAAACAACTAGAGGGATCCGTGTGGTGTTTTTCTTTTCTTTGTAGCGCAACAGCTGTTCGTGCGGTGTTTTCAGGGCAGATTTGATTTTTTTCAGAGATTGTCCTTTCCTTATAGCCCTTCCGCTGGAATGATGCAGATAGTTTGTTCAGGTGTTAATCCCTGTCCCCGGTGTCAGAGCAGATTCGATGGTACCTGATGGCCTGTGTCAGGGACCGGGTTCTTGTGACACCGGTGACGTGAATATGAACCCAGGATGCAGTAAATAAAGGCAACAACAAAAGGCTTGGTGAAAATAGTAGAAACTTATATTGAATAACTGGATACAAATAAAAGGCAGGAATCTGTATAAATAATAAGTCCTTGAAAAACAAAACGCAGATGATGTAAAGTCTTGGGATGGATAATGTAGAAGGGGTCTTGAGACTGTACCGGCAAGGAGTAAGAGAAGCGAAGTCCAGAGGAATAACCAGGGGTCCGGTACACGGGAATCAGAATAAACGACAAGGCTGGTCACTTGGCTCTTGGGATAAATCAGGCACCTTTCTTTCACAAGGAATCCAACGTTAATGACAGAGCACTGGCTGGATGTGGGAGTGGTTCTTTTAAGGAACCCAGCCAGTGCTCATTACTTCCACCTGATGCAGTATACAAAAGCTGGGCTAAGGCATACTGCTGTACAGGAGCTTGCCACCAGGGTTGGTCTCATGACTTGGACTTTTTGCCACGGCGTCGCCATGGGACCTGACAGCCTGGCTGTAGATGATGCCTTGTTTGGTGTGGTTGGGATGAAAGCTGGCCTTGTGTAGGGATAAGCCGAAGACCGCAGTGTTCGGTTCGCATTCGACCTCGAACAATTTCAAAAGTTCGAGTTCGAACTTGAACACGAACCGAACTCAATGCAAGTCAATGGGACTCGAAAGTTTGATTTTTAGAGTGCCCTCCAAGAGGGCATATATGCAAGATATTTGCCATAAAAAGTGTATGGGGGTCCAGGTAGTGCCCTGGGGGACAGGAAACAAGGACAAAAAGTTAAAAAATATATTTTTTAACGGAACAGTGAGTTTTCCATGAAATAAAGGTTAAGAATAAAAATGAAAAAATCCTTCAAATATCGTGCCTAGGAGGTCCCCATAACCTGCCCGTGAAGTGGCAGATTTGTAGGATGTATAGAAACATTTAAAAACTAAAAAAATGACATTTAAAAAGACGGTAAATGGTTTTCCTTTAATCTATTCATAAACAACTGCTTGAGGTGGCAGCCTGTATGACAAGAGGAGACGTTTTAGGACTCGCAGAACAAGTTTAGTGATTTTTTGGCTAAATTACGGTGAAAGTTATGCAGGCTTTGGATGAAAGTAACAATAGGTGCTTTAAAATTGGACCTTTAGTGTCAGCAACAGTGACGTCACACCGTAACCCCTCTGTGGTATTGTGGAAGAGTGCAGTGGTGGAGGTTTTGGGAATGCAGAAGAGATCCCCGATCTATTCAGTTACGTCAGCATCAGGGGATTGATAGCTGCTGATCCAGGACTGATTCATTTTTATAAATGTCAGCCGGTCTACAGAGTCAGTGGACAGACGCACTCTTTTGTCTGTGACAAAACCTCCAGCGGCACTGAACGTCCTTTCAGAAAGCACGCTG
This sequence comes from Leptobrachium leishanense, assembly GCA_009667805.1. Classification (NCBI taxonomy): domain Eukaryota; kingdom Metazoa; phylum Chordata; class Amphibia; order Anura; family Megophryidae; genus Leptobrachium; species Leptobrachium leishanense. The sequence goes on from CM019065.1 coordinate 72,735,516, forward strand.
GATGAAGGGCAACCTAGTAGCTACTTAGCATATTGGCTAAGTTCTGGCCAGTGATCCAATCTCAACACCCAGTAAGCCAGTGGATCATCTGCTGTAAAGATATCCAGGTCTGCCCTTGCCCCTAGGTAGTCCTGCACCATACGGTGAAGACGCTGGCAATGGGTGCCTACATTTGACATCCCTGGGCGTCGTGGACTAAAAAAATTAAAAACGGCATCAGACAAGCGGCCCGGCCTTCACCGCTCTTCCTCTGATCATCCGCAGCCTCAGAAGCACCTGTGTCATCACTTGGTAACCTACCAGTGCCTGGAAAGGTGTTACACAAGTGTCGCTTTAGAGCGTTCTCGAGTTGTTTCATCCTGTCTTCCCTCTGTGTGGGCAGGATGAGCTCTGCAACTTTACCCTTGTATCGTGGATCAAGAAGGCTTGCCAACCAGTAATGATCCCTCTCCTTGATAGCACGAATCCTGGGGTCCTTTACAGGGGCTGACTGGCAACTTTCAGCCCGGGGGACAAGTACCAGCCAGAGGCCCGCCATAGTGCAGCAACTCGGGCCCTTATTTAAATAAAAACATACACGGGAAGCAAATTAAGTAATAAATAACATTTTATTACTGGTTAAAATAATTATAGAAGGCTTTTAATATATATATATATTACACACACACACACACACATAATTTAGCCCAAATACAGAAAACAATGTTTTTAGTTTTGCGCTGTTGCACAGAAGGTCCCTGCAGCACACGTGAGAAGCTGCCAATCACTTTTCAGCATTAAAAAAGACACTGTACATTACTGCATGGATGTGCGGTGAGGTCAGTGGCTGGTGAGGCAACATGTATAGGTGAGATCAGTAAAACATGTCTGTTTTTGTATACTGGATTTTCTGTCCTAATAAAACATGCTATGTAACAATAGGATATTAAATAAAATCTTGTTTACTGTATTGTTTGCAGAAAAAAAAAACAGATTGCTCTTCCAGATGCTGCTGTGTGTCAATGGGAGCAGTGCTCATTCACATCAGGGCTGCTGGATGCTGTGTGTTTACAAAGCTGGGGGGTCTCAGCCTGGGTAATCACACACACAGTGCTGTGCACAGTGTGTGACATGGAGTGATCTCAGGCCTGTCCCATCTCACAGGGACAATGAAAAAAGTTTGAGTCAGAGCCGGGGTGAGGCAGGGGGCAGCAGCAGGACCAGACACCCAGGAGGAAGGAGCCAGGGATAGTGGTGGCAGCTGGCACAATGAGCGCACAGGAGCCGGGGAGACACAGCACAACTGTGTGTGTGGAGCAGCAGGGCTGAGAGGAGTGAGGCTGCGGGCTGAGAGGGGGTGAGTGTTATCGCAGGAGCAGATTGCAGGGGATTTGTGTGTGAGGAAGCGCCTGCAGCAGCAACTTCTTAACCCCAGTGAAGTCCTACACACACACACACACAGAGTGCCTCCCTTTAATTTATTCACCCCCACAGCAGCAGGCCAGATCGCCACCACTCACCTAACCGTCTTGAAGACTCTCTGGGCTGGCCCCAGCCGGGTCTTTGTGTCCTGGGTGGGTGGTTGGCTTCCCCACTGTCTGCCTCCCTCGGCCCCTCCTCGCACTGGCAGGCTGGCTAGCGTGACATCTGCACTCGGCAAATGCTCCCACCGTCTGACTTCTCCCTCGGCTGCGCCCTCCTCTGCAGCGTGTGCACGGCACGCTTTGCATCACGTGGGGGGCCGGCCCAGCACTAACGCTGCTGCGCATAGGAGTCTATGGCCGTTTGTAAAAAAAAAAACACAGCTCGGTCGGAACTCGGCCGGGGGATGCTGGGCCCCCTGCCCCCCGGCCCAGTCCGCCCCTGGTCCTTTACCAGGCTTTGCAGGATAAGGGAGCCCATGCAGTGTAGGTTGGAGGTGGCATTAGCTTCTGAGTCTTCCTGGTCAATGAGGATGACCCCATCGTGTACTTCCTCCTCCCAGCCACGTACTAGTCCTTGGGTTTCTGGGCACGCAAAACCCTCACTTGAGGAATCCCCACCTTCAATGCCCCCACTACTTAAATATTCCTCATCCTCCTCATCCTCCTCCTGTCTGATCTGAGGACCTGCAGGAATGCTGTCTGCGTAAAGACTGGGGCCTTGAGAGCTAGGGAAGGCCTCCTCTTCCTCCCGCTGCTCTGCCTCTAGTGCCACATCTATAATTCCCCGCAGAGTGTGCTCCAGCAGGAACACTAAAGGAATTGTGTCACTGATGCATGCACTGTCCCTGCTCACTATCCTCGTTGCCTCCTCAAATGGTGACAATACAGTGCATGCATCCTTCATCATCAGCCACTGCAGGGGAAAAAAAAAACAAGTTGACCTGAACCTGTCCTTGTGCCATACTCACACAGGTACTTGTTGATGGCCCTCTGCTGCTTGTGCAGACGCTGCAGCATTGCTCCTGTCGAGTTCCACCTGGTGGGCATGTCACAGATCAGACGGTTTGTGGGAAGGTGGAATTCTCTTTGAATTTCTGCCAGGCGAACACTTGCTGGGAATGACCGTCTGAAGTGGCTGCAGACTTTTCTAGCCTGGCTGAGAAGCTGTGCCAGCCCTGGGTACCTGGTTAGGAAACACTGTACCAGATTTAGGACGTGTGCTAGGCATGGTACATCCGTCAACTTACCCTGGTGTAGGGTGGAGAGAAGGTTGCTGCCATTATCAGATGACCATTCCCAGCTCAAGCTGGCATGGTGTTCTGCACCTGCCCCTGCAGAGCTGACAGAATTTCTGGCCCGGTGTGGCTCCTGTCCCCTAAACAAACCAGCTCAAGCACAGTATAGCATCTTTTTGCTTGAGCCATTGCGTAGCCCCTGCCATGCGTCGGTTTAACTGCCACTTCACCAGAGACAGAGGAGGAGGAGGAGGAAGAGGTGGTGGAGCAGACAGACCTCATACAAGCAGCTTTATGGAGGCGTGGTGGATGGACAAGCTCCAGCACAGAACCCCGTCCTGGATCCCTCCCAGCTGCAATCAGAGTTACCCAGTGTGCCGTGAAGGAAATGTAATGGCCCTGTCCATGCTTGCTGGACCACGTGTCTAAAATCATGTGCACCTTGCTGCTGACTGCCTTTCCCAATGACTCCATAACATTGTCTTTCACGTGCTGGTATAGTGCTGGAATGGCCTTCCGCGAAAAGAAATGGCGTTTTGGAACCTGCCACTGTGGTACAGCACATTGAGCAAATTCACGTAAGGAAGCAGAGTCCACCAGCTGGAAAGGCAGCAGCTGTAATGCGAGTAATTTCGCTAAGCTGGCATTTAGATGCTGTGCTTGGGGATGGTTAGAACTATATTTTTTCTTATGCTGCAGCAGCTGGGGCAACGTAATCTGACTGTGTAAATCTTCAGCTGATGGGATGCTGTCACAATCTGAGAAAGGACCTGGTACACCCATTACTGTAGCATCATCCCTGTCAGTGGAGGTTGTAGGCATTGACATGGCAGGACATATAGTGGGGGTAGAGACACATGAGGAGGAGGAGGACCTATGCAAAGTGTTGTGCCAACGGGATGCGTGGCAGGTGGTCATATGTCGCCTCGAGCATGTGGTACCCAAGCGTGGGATGTCTTTCCCACGCTTGATCCTCATCTGACATAGATTACAAATAGCAACGGTGCGGTCTGTTGCACATTTTTTAAAGAACTCCCAAACAGCAGACATCCTGTACATGTGCTTTGAGACCACAGCGCTCTGTACCTGAGCAGCTGTGACTTCTGATGCCTTGGACTGGCTATGGTTGGTCATAGAGGTCATTCTGCCTCGTTTTTGTTGTGCCGCCTCCTCCTCCTTATCCCTTGACTCCTCTGTTTGATCAGGCACCCAGGTGGAGTTAGTGACATCATCATCACCCCCTATCTCCTCATCACTGAAGCCAACTTGGCAGTATGCTGCAGCTGCTGGGGCAACATGGGTGCCAGTTATTTGTGTGTCATTGGCACCCCCTTCCTCTAGGTTGATTATACTCCCTTCCTCAACCTCAGAGTTTGAATCAGAGCACTGTAGTTGCTGCGCATCCTCAAGCAGCATGTCACTGTCATTGTAGTCAAACAAATCAGCTGACTCCTCTGTGTGTGATAGTGAGGCTACGGCAGGAGTAGCTGTGGACATGGAGGCTGAATTAGATGTTTTGGCAGCTGAGGTGAACTGTAAACCACTACAAGCCTGGCTGGTAGAGGACTCGGAGGATGAGGATGGCCTGGTTAGCCAATCCACCAAATTCTCTGTATGTTGCTGCTGCTTAAGACGGCCAGTACCAGATAGAAAGGACAAGCGTGCCCCTGCAGAGGATGCATCACGTCCACGACGAATAGAGGCTGCTTGCCCTTTTATCTGTGTCTGGGAGCATCTGCCTGTCCTTTTTGGTATTTCTGACATGGTGAGTGATATATAGATTAAAGATATACAGAACTCTGATTCAACTCTGGTATACAAATTGGAGATATGCAGAACTCTGATTCAACTGTGTTATCTAGATTAAAGATTTCCAGAACTCTGGTATAACTCAGTGAGACACCCTGATAGCTGGCAGCCAGTGACAAGACACAGATTAAAATTCCCAGATATCTGCTACAAGTATGTGGGACCCCCTGATAGCTGGTAGTGAGAAGACACAGATTACGATTCCCAGGAACCTCCTATAAATCAGTGAGACCCCCTGGTGGGTGGCAGTGAAAAGACACAAATTACAATTCCCAGATATCTGCTACAAGTATGTGGGACCCCCTGATAGCTGATAGTGAGAAGACACAGATTATAATTCCCAGGAACCTCCTATAAATCAGTGAGACCCCCTGATGGGTGGCAGTGACAAGACACAAATTACAATTCCCAGATTTCTGCTAGAAGTATGTGTGACCCCCTGATAGCTGGCAGTGAGAAGACATAGATTACAATTCCCAGGAACCTCCTATAAATCAGTGAGACCCCCTGATGGGTAGCAGTGACAAGACTCAAATTACAATTCCCAGATATCTGCTAGAAGTATGTGGGACCCCCTGATAGCTGGCAGTGAGAAGACACAGATTACAATTCCCAGGAACCTCCTATAAATCAGTGAGACCCCCTGATGGGTGGCAGTGACAAGACACAAATTACAATTCCCTGGAACCTCCTATAAATCAGTGAGACCCCCTGATGGGTGGCAGTGGCAAGGCACAAATTACAATTCCCAGATATCTGCTAGAAGTGAGACTCCCCCAATAGCTGCTGGAAATGAGAAGACACAGATTACAACAATTCCCAGATATCTGCTAGAAGTGAGATCCCCCCAATAGCTGTTGGCACTGAGAAGACACACTAACAGAACAATCTACTCTCAAAAAACACGTGCTGGGGCTGCAAGGGACGCCTTAGTGTGCTGCGAGACTTAGCTCTGTGAGCCCATGATTGGGCAAAATTTGCCCATAGTCTTGGACCTGTCTTGCACCTGACCTGTGGTCAGGTGCAAGGCTGTAGCCAATTACAAGCTTCAGGCCAGTGGAAAAGTGCATTGTGGTCCATTGTGGGTGAACACGCGAAAATGTTCGGAGTTCGCCGAACAGCCGAACGGGCGATGTTCGAATCGAACACCAAACAGATCGAACCGAACAGCTCATCCCTAGCCTTGTGGAGGTAGCTGGGCCTATCTGTGGGTTTTCTGTACACAGATGAGTGCAGCGTGTCGTTGGCAGCTGATATGGTACAGTCTTGGAAGCTCACACTGTGCTTGGAAAAATTCATCTTGAGTTTGATCGATGGGTGGAACATATTGAATGCCTAGTGAAAGTCTAGAAGGCGTTCCTCTCCTTCTGTCCATATGATGAAAATGTCATCGATGTATCTCAGATATTTGTGTGATTTGTGAGGGTGGATGTTCAAGAACCTCTGTTCTAGATCTGCCATGAAAAGATTGGCATATTGTGGCGACATTTTACTACCCATAGCGGTCCCAGTCATTTGTAGGTAGCAGTTGTTGTTGAAGCTGAAGCAGTTGTGTGTGAGAATAAATTCAATCAGCTTGGTAATAATTTCACCACTATATTTGTGTGTTGTATTGTGGGAGGAGAGAGATTTGAGATAGGCATTAATTCCATCTTTATGTGGGATGTTGTTGTATAGGGATTCTACATCCATACTAACTAATATAGTGTCTGCCGGTAGTGTCTGGATATCTCTGAATTTGTTTATAAAGTCTGTGGTGTCCTGTATATAGCTGGCAGTGTGGGTAACTAAGGGTAACTCTATAAGGCCAGAAATTTGTTCGGTAAGTATGTCCATACCTGTGATAATGGGTCGTCCTGGTTTCCCAGGCTTGTGGATTTTGGGCAGCATGTAGAAAGTGCCCATGCGAGGATTGGAAGGCACCAGATTCTCCAATTCTTGCTGTAGGTGTTTGGGGAATGACCTGATAAGTCTAACAAGTTGGGTTTTGTATTCTTTCGTTGGGTCTTGAGTCAATTTCTGGTAATAGTTTTCATCGGACAGTTGTCTGTCACCTTCTGCAATGTAGTCCTGGATGTTCATGATAACTACTGATCCCCCTTTGTCAGCTGGCTTGATGATGATGGTGTTGTTGCTGGATAGATTTTTTTAGGGCCATCCTTTCTGCTTGTGAGAGGTTCGGTGGTATTTTTTTCTGCTGCTGCTGTGTGGTAACCAGGGATGTCACTCTCATGGGGAATTTTTCAATATAGCTGTCCAATTTGTCATTGCGTCCTGCTGCAGGTGTGAAATTTTGGTTCCTAGCTTTTCCTTTGTTGTTCATTGTAGAAATATTGTGATTTTTGTCAAAGAAAAGTTCCTTCAGTCTCAGTCTTCTAAAAAACTCCTCCAAGTCTGAGTATAATTGGATGTGGTCAAAGGTGCAGGGACAAAAAGTTAGTCCTTTGGACAGGACAAATTTTTTCTGGTATGGACAGGTTATGATCGGAGAGGTTCACAACCTCAGAATAGTCTGTGAGGGTTTCACTGATGCTTGCAGTGTCAATCTTACCAGAGATTGCGTTATGAGTGGTGGCTATCTGATCAGTGTCATCAGTGGGTCTTTTGTGCCGGACGTCTTTGTGCATAAAGTTGCCGTCCCTATGTGCTAGGAGTCCTGTGAGTTTCTTCTTTTTCTTGCTGATGAGCCTTTGTTGTTCCTTTGTTGTTCCATTTCAGTTTCCATAACCTTGGCTCTTGATGGGATTTGTTGTAGGTTGAGCAGTAAAGATTCTTTCTGCCCAAATATGTTTTGCTTCTGGTCATAAAGTTAATGAATTAAGTGGTTCCGCAGTTTCTCGCTGGTGCGTTTGCAGATGTTTTCAGCATGCGAGGAGTTGCGGGTGGTAGAAAGTAGGTTCATGATATGGAGTCCCTTGGACAAAATTCATCTTTTTACATTGGGTAAGAAAAAATATGTCGCTGTTGATCTGTGTTTCTCTTCTAGTCAGTTTGATCAGTTGCTTCTCAATGCAGCCAAATGCAGTATCCTTCATGGTAAAGTAAATTCGATAGGCCGTGTTAGTCCAGATGCCAAAATCACAAGTATAGCCGTACGTAGTGATACCTTTTTTTATTGGACTAACGTTACATTTAAAAGACAAGCTTTTGAGAGTGTTCCTCTCTTCTTCAGGTCTGGATGCTTACTGATCAGTTCTTAGAATTGAACATTAGGACATTATGGGTCACATGGGTGGGGGTATTAGATGTCGCAAAAAGTGAGAGTCAAATGGTATGTTCAAAATGGGATCAACCACAACATTAAAAACACTGGCAGGTGAGGTGCATAACATTGACTATATGGTTATAATGGTGCCTGGCAAGTGGCGGGATATAGAGCAAGGGAAAAGTCTGTTCTTGAATTTCTTGTGTTGGAAGCAGGAAAAATGGGCGAAATAGATTTGAGTGATTTTGACAGGGGCATTCATTAATTTAGGAAGGATAAGACTTGTCAAGATGGGATACAGTGATGTTGTGAAAGATTTATGCCCCATATGATATTATATTGTGACCAAATCCACATCATTGTTTCCTAAATCAGGTGATTTTAATATCTCTAACACTAAATTTAAATTATAGCACTGTTTTTCCCAGTTTGTTGTATTTGTTTTAGAAGCACCCGCACGTATTGCTTGTTTAGGTTGAGTGCAGCCTCTAACATTCTTGTATACGCACACATTTTGTTTTGGGGGGAGCAAACAAGAGTGTGCAAATAAATGACTTGAGGATAAAATCTATATGAACAGATTATATCCCAGCATGGGTTAATGAGCAGCTCACAGGGCACAGATTATATCCCAGCATGGGTTATTGGGCAGTTGACATGGCACAGATTACCATTCCAGCCTGGGTTAATGGAAAGCTCACAGGCTACAGATTATATCCAAACATGGGTTAATGGACACCTCACAGGGCACAGATTATATCCCAGTATGGGTGTACTGCTCTACTGTTAAGATTAAGAACTGTTGGAACCTGATCTTTGAGTCATTGTACTTTTTACATAGTAACACAATGCAGGGCAAAGCCAGCAGAAGCCACTCGCTCACTCTACGATCCGATTACACATGTAGTTAATAATTCACAGACTGAACTGTTACAAATGGATTATACAGTCTGATGAACCAAATCACTCAGTTCAGTGAAAAGATCCAGATCAAAAGAACGATTTGTTAATGAATCAGCCATCACTACTCCTAGTGGAGAGCCAAGGAACTGCAGCAGTGCAGTGAATAAATTATCAGCATTTAAATTCCAGGGACATTTCTGGGGGACATAATTTGTCCGGGGACGGTCTCCTCAATCCGGGGATTGTCCCAGGAAATCCGGGACGAATGGTCACCCTACTAAGGAGACACTGGGATGTCCATAAGGTGAACCCTTAGGGTACCCTGGCCAGGGGGTGCCAAAAAGGAATTTACTGATGAGGAACTGCAGATTAGCCAGGGTTACCAGTTCCTTTCGACGCAGAGGACTTCATCAGAGAGGCTCAGATGGAAGCAGGACATGCAGCACCATCACCGGAGACCACCCAGTTTGTCTGCAAGGGAATGGTAACAACATATGAAGCCTCTCTCTCTTCTCCACATGCAGAGAAGTGTCCGGCCACTTAACACCACAATTATGGAATAACCTCCCAGACACCATCAAATCTTCCCCCAGTCTTAAATCACTCAAGAGCTCCTTACTAACATACCTCAATACAGAATGCACCTGTAAACATGTAACATAGTAACTATATTACTTACATATTTATTTTCTGTTAATCTGTATATTTGTGTTTTTTTTAATATCTTGCATTGTATTACTTTGTATTTCTGTAGCAACTGTAACACTTGTTCTTGAACCCAGGACATACTTGAAAACGAGAGAAATCTCAATGTATCCTTCCTGGTAAAATCCTTTATAAATAAATAAATAACACAGTGCTGACCCTCTTCACGCTGATAACAATTCCCACACTCACCAGGAAGGGTAGCACAGGGAAAGGAGGAGGCATACCCATGTGTATGTAAATTTGAGTGCCAGTGTGAATATGTTTTATATATATGACCTGGCTGGCGGTACAATAAAACATACCTCGTACAGGAGGGGTCGGGTGGCTGCAACCACCAAATGTATCCAGCCCAGTAACATGTATAAAACATAACAAGGAGAAAAATGCCATCTGGGTTTATTCCCATTATACCGTGTGAAATTAAACACAATTAGAGGCTTTGGTTTCTATTACTGGCCATTAAGGCCACCGCCATTGTCAAGGTACCTCTAATGAGTTTGAGTCCTATCCAAAAATGAATCCACAGGTTGCTGTGTAGCAAACCATCACTGCTCACCCTGCTTTTCAGTCATGAGGCAGAGTGGTGGGTCATATTTATGCCCTCCCAGAAAAAAATCCACCTTGGGATCAAAAAACAAAGACACGGAGCAGAACATGCTGCAAAGATGACCTGGCTACACAGCAGCCTGTGGCTTCATTTTTGGGTAGGACTCACCCTCATTAGTGGTGCCTTGGCGTTGGCAGTGAGCTTACACTCTTAATGGCCATTAATAGAAACCAAAGCCTCTAACTGAAGTTTTGTTTCACACGGTATAATGGGAATAAGCACAGATGGCATTTTTCTCCTTTTTAAAAGTGGAATCAGTTAGCAGCAGCTGGAAAGCCCCCAAAAATTGGATACTCGTCTCTCATCCCATGGCGAGACCAGAGGCCCGATTCATCGTTTCTGGCCACCATGAGCAGAGTGAGACTCGGGAAAGAAAGGCCCCAGTCTCCCTCCTCAAATCACTCCACGGACCTGCAGGATCTTGCAAGAGTGAGGTCCTGCAGGTCAGCTGATTCAGCAGCACAGCCCTCAATAGAGACCTATGGAATGGCTCCTATGGACTCCAGAAGGGGATGTTCGCGACGGACCGTTAACGCTGCCCTGAGTATCCTGGAGGATTCAGCGCCTGCCTCGTAATCTGTTTGTAAAACGAGGACGTTAAGGGGAAATTTGCGAGCGTGCTAGTGCCCTCAGTATTGTCACATACTCATTCTCACTCCACTCAGCCAACTACATGCTCACTCCCACACCACTCAGTCAACCATATTATTACTTCCACCCTACTCACTCCCTTCCCACTCAGTTGCTCAGCTCCTCATTTCCATCTCACTTAGCCCTGCACACATTCCACCGAGACATTTAACTATCATAAACACATTCATCCTGTTTATTACAGGTTCTATTAATCCCACCTCCTACATTTCAAATCATATGTCTATAAATTGAGTAGTGGTAGAAACAGGATTGCTTCAACATATAAAGATTGGAATGACTTAATTTTCGGGGACATGGCCTTTATACTGCACTTTTCCCTGGAGGAGTTCTCAGATGTTGCTGTTATCTATACACAAAGGTTTGGCAAATGCCATGGCAGTAACACTAAAGGGGTTATTCAGAGAGCACCAACATTTCAGTGCTCTCTCCTTCAGCACCATTAATTCGCCGACCCTGGGGTGAATTCAGCAATAAAAACGCCAGGTAAAAAAAAAATCAGAATCACAAATTTAGCAGAAAAAAATTCTGAAAAATTCCTAAGAAAATAAAGAGACTTTTTGCTACAAATGAAAAGAATAAATGGTTGAGTCAAAAAAAAACCTAATAAAACTGGGATTTAATCGCCAGCTTTTTGAATAGCTGAATGGCCTCGGAATTGCATCGTATGGGGAAAGTCACCATTCGGTGCAATTAAGTGATCTCTGAATAACCCCTTAAAATTTCATTACGAAGTTACTGGCATTGTAAAATCAGCACTAGGTACTTTTGTTTTGTTTTGATTTTGGCTTGCAACTGCTTATTGCTCTCAATGTGTTAAACCTCTTCGGTTGTTTTAGCATATAGTCACAGCTGTAAGTGATATCAAATAAACTTTGATATAAATTATTCAGCACCACAGCTACACATAATGTGAAATGCCCAGAGAGCCTTAGCAGTATCAGCACTGTCCTAGAAAATGGCTTTTTTTGCTCTTTTTGGCATAATGAGGTTCAAGCTTGGTGTGTGTTGAACCTTTTTGCCCTTTAAATCTAAGTTGAGTTCCTGTGACATTGTAACCCGTGCAACATATTGTTTTCTGATTCGACTAATATATGCAGGAGATGTGCACAAAGCTGTTTCTTCTATTTCACTTTAATGAGCGTTTCTTGACCTGAAGCTTGTTTGTAAAATGAGCTTCACAAATGATTTATTTGGTAATAGTTTTGTTTGTTTGTATGTTTTCATCCACTGCGTTATGTTAGAAGTAATGACTTCTTACCACTTAATAAAAAGCTAACAAACACTCAAGCCGTTGATAGTCAAATTATATTAATGATTCAAAAGTCGGCGGTTATTTTTTTGTTTATTTTCTCCACTGCAATCACAATTAATATATGGTGATCCTGGCTGTTATTAATGGATTTGACGATATCCTAGCAATGCATGTATCAACAAGGTGCATAAAACATAATCAGCTAGACCAGTGGTTCCCAATCGTGGTCCTCAAGTACCCCTGACGGACCAGGTTTTAAAGATTACCTTGGAGAAATGCAGACTGAATCCTGCAATCACTGAGCAGCAAATCATATCACCTATTAGTATTATTATTATTATTCTTTATTTATGAAGCACCGGCATATTCCGCAGCGCTGTACAATAGGCACAGTATAGGGTTACAATACATTGAACAACATTTGACAAACAGTACAGGAGGAGATGAGGGCCCTATTCCCATAGTAACTCACAATCTAGAAGGCATGCATGTGCTGTGCTGTGCTTCATACAGTATATCTGGAACACCTGACCTGTTAGAGGTACTTGAGGACCACGGTTGGAAACCACTGAGCTAGACAATTCCATAGAGGTAATGAAAGTTGTAAGTGCCAAAAGCTTAGTCAGAACAACTAAGATGGTAACAAAACATGGTAATTTCTTTAAAAAAAAGTAGTAATTCTTTGTAATGGATCTTGGTAACCTTACTGGGTATATATAGGGATGAGCCGAACACCCCCGTGTTCAGTTCGAACAATTTCAAAATTTCGCGTTCAGACACGAACACGATCTGTACTCAATGCAAGTCAATAGGACTCGAACGTTCGATTTTTAGAGTGCCCTGCAAGAGGGCATATATGCAAGATATTTGCCATAAAAGGTGTATGGGGGTCCGAGTAGTGCCCTGGGGGACAGGAAACAAGGAAAAAAAGTTTAAAAAAAGATATTTTTAAAGGAACAGTGATTTTTCCATGAAATAAAGGTTAAGAATAAAAATGAAAATTTCCTTCAAATATCGTGCCTAGGAGGTCCCCATAACCTGCCCGTGAAGTGGCGGATTTGTCGGATGTATAGAAACATTTAAAAAGAAAAAAATGACATTTCAAATGACGGTAAACGGTTTTCCTTTAATCTATTCATAAACAACTGCTTGGGACAGCAGCCTGTATGAAAAGAGAAGACATTTTAGGACACGCAGAACAAGTTTAGTGATTTTTTGGCTAAATTATGGTGAAGCCTATGCAGGCTTTGGATGAAAGTAACAACAGGTGCATTAAAATTGGACCTGTGGTGGCAGCTAGTGCCTTCACACCGTAACCCCTCTGTGGTATTGTGGAAGAGTGCAGGGGTGGACTCTGCATTCAAATATTAAAATGATTGGAATCTAGTACACGCATCAGTGTCAGTGCACCCAAATATTGGGCCTTTGGTGGCAGCTAGTGCCTTCACACCTGTTAGAGATTATTGACTTCTTTAATAGGTCAGGGATATATTAATTATGACGCATATTTTTCTTATTGTTGATATATATATTATTGACAGTGCCTCCAATACCAGTGGTATAAATTGGTATTTAACCCCTAACATAGGGATTAATAACCAATCAATAAATATACGTCTTAACAAATATATGGCGCGTTATCCCGAGTTCTTTTGATGCTCTCTAGATATTTTTAAACACAATAAAATCAATAAAGATATGAGACTGCGTAACGGTAAAACAATTCAAACCAAAATTTATTCACACGTCAAGTTTCATACAATCGTATGTTATCAACGGATTAGCAAACTACAATTTACAAGTGATTATAGATCGTGATTAGTAGCGATACTGTGACACGCAATAATCTAATGGACAGATATTTTAGGTTTATAGACCGCACCACAGATATACATGCCTCAATTCTTAAACACCAAACTCTAGTCTATTCACTTAAACCTTTCCCATTATAACCAATCCTCCACCTGGCTAAGATAAACACTCAGTTACGGGGCATCACCTGCAGCACAATTTATTATTGTGGGGGCCTATTCACTAAATGCAACTTCCTTCAGGGAGATACATAACACACTCGATAGGGAGACTATCTCTTCCACAGATCAATCACAGCACTTCATTCGATATACGTTAACCTAACGCTTCTTAATGACTTACAGTGCATGCATTCATTCGGAAGGGCTGCAAGATGGATATGGAAGGAGTTATGCTAGGTTACGAATGGGGCGGACGGCACTTGACATATAAAAGCTATTTCACGGTCCCAGCGTATCTCACTATAGGTATAAAATTGATATTTTTGGATGTCCACAAACAGTATTCTTGGAATATAAATAATTTCACTAAATTATGGCTCAAGTATGCAGCCGGGAACAGCTTTCTTCCTTAGCAGTCCTCTGCAGTGGACTGTAAAGGCAGAATTTCTATTCTACTGATTATTAGGCTCAAACAGCAAAATAATTCATTTATATTCCTTTAGTTTGTGATGGACATCTAAAGTCAGGACTATGCAATTAGAAAATAGATATCATATTATTCAGGTATACTTTACCATCTGGTTAGTGAAGATAGAGTGGTGGAAGATTAGGGTGTGGTCGGTCTTAAAGGGGCGGCCGATGGTGATTGCCTTTCTTCCCTCCAAGCGTCCCTCAGGTCTCTCCCCAAGCTTTTCTCAGTGTGTCCCTTCTGCTCTGGAGTGTCCCCTCTATATAGTGGTCTTCCGCCCAGTTTTAGATCTAGCCCATCACTATGTGGCCTCATTTGATTGGAGGATATATATTCATCAACTCCAGGGGTCTGTCCAGGTGTTATGTTACCTGGCCAGCAGATGGCGCTCTCAGATCAACCATCAACCTTCTGCAGGAATTAATTTATGGGCTTGGCCAATCTTTTACTGGTTTGGGGTCGTTTTATTCCTATATCCCGGGACTCCATAGATTTTATTAACAAATTAAAATTTATTTATATTGTGGCATCTCATCCCCCTTTACTTATATCCACAGGGATGTGTATGTGAGGGGACATACAATCATTCATTCGTGGTATCGTTTTTAACAGTCACACGTTACCCGACTTAATTGGCTTCATGCGGATTAGTACACCAGACATTTGTGATGATCAACTAAATGTGGTAGGGCCTCTGTTTTAATAAGATGCTAAAATTATCAGTTCTAACTAATAAATATTCTCATACCATATAGTACATATTGCCGAATAGCATAGCATTACAAGCTGGTTTACCCAAGCCATTTAACCTTCTTTGGGTTTTTTTCCTTTATTGGGCAACCTATTGTTCCATGTTTACGTGGTCTTTCAGAGTTTCGATGTGACGAAATAAACACAATACTGAGATAGCTATCTTAGTTGTCATTGTGTTCCCTTACTTTTAAACCATTTGATCTAAACCCTGTTTGGTTGTAACAAATAAATAAAATAAACAGAGTCCATTAGACTGTCTTTGATCAATGTTAAATGTCCTTTCTTGTATGCGTAACACTAATGAGTTTAGCTTGTCTCTTGTTCTTGTTATATATTAACGACGCAGACAAGTTGTTTGCGTGACGCAATTCCTGGCCCCAAATTTAAACATTCCTGCGTTATAGAAATTTTATATCTAAAAAGGTCTGACACACCGTAACCCCTCTGAGGTAAACAGATGACCTCTGATTAAACTGTGTTATTGTATGGTATCTAGAATTAGATTAAAGATATACAGATTTTGCAGAACAATGCTATACGTCAGTGATACAGCCTGGCTGACAGCTGGCAACACCCAGATTCTACTCTGAATAGATAAACAGATGAACTCTGATTAAAATGTTATTGTATGGTATCTAGAATTAGATTAAAGATATACTGATTTTGCAGAACAATGCTATAAATCAGTGATACAGCCTGATAGCCTGGCAGCAGCTCGCAGTGCCAACACACAGATTACAATTCCCAGATATCTGCTAGAAGTATGTGGGACCCCCCGATAGCTGGCAGTGAGAAGACAAAGATTACAATTCCCAGAAATCTGCTAGACGTCTGTGAGACACACTGAAAGAACAATCTCCTCTCACTCCTGCAAAAAAACACACGTGCTGGGGCCTGCGGGGAAGCCTTATATAGTGTGCTGCGGGACTTAGCTCTGTGAGCCCATGATTGGGCAAAATTTGCCCAATCAGGACTCTAAGCCCTGATTGGCATAGTCTTGTACTTGACCTGTGGTCAGGTGCAAGGCTGTAGCCAATTACGAGCTTCAGGCCAGTGGAAAAGTGCATTGTGGTGCATTGTGGGCGAACACGCGGAAATGTTCGATGTTTGCCAAACGGTCGAACGGGCAATGTTTGATTCAAACTCCTGTTCGGTTCGAACCGCCAGCCCATCCCTAGGTATATACACTTTTGCTGCTTCCTTGCAGGACATCTCTTTTCCCACCAGCAATCTTTATTGCCTTCTGCAGCCCTTAGCCAAAACTTACGGACAAGTAAAATGAAAGTCTGATTATAGCATTCCCTAGGCATGAAACAGGACTCAGTACAGGGTGAAATAGACAAACTTTAATGAAACATATGAAGAAAATATATACAGTGCAAGCAGGGACTTGGAGACCAATAGAAAATGAAACCCTGGTGCCTTCTCCTGCTCCCCTCTGGTGACCCTGTTCTTTCGGCCATAGCTAGATCCAAGGTGTAATCAGGAAGCAATAGTGCACATTGCAATCACAAGGGAGGCATGAATAAGTTAGATAAGAGGACAAACAATAAAATCAGTCCTCATCCTGTCCTGCCCCTTTGTCTTTATTTCAGTATTCTGTGTATCTCCTGTCCAGCCCAATTCTTGTCTTGTCCACCTGTCTGCTTAATGTGTTCTGTCTTGTGTATTGTGTATATCTAACCAGCCCCAATCCTGTATCACCCAGCCACCTCCTATACTTCCGT
Organism: Leptobrachium leishanense; assembly: GCA_009667805.1. Lineage (NCBI taxonomy): Eukaryota > Metazoa > Chordata > Amphibia > Anura > Megophryidae > Leptobrachium > Leptobrachium leishanense. The sequence continues at coordinate 72,752,214 of CM019065.1, forward strand.
ATTATTTCAGTGTTGTGTTTGGTTTACTCCTGTTCCCTGTTTAATAAACCTTTATTTTGTTATAGCCCAATATATTTGCCTCACTCCACTCTGTCACTGCACACTTGACTTGAACCTGCAACCCTGCATACCGAACCCTAACATATTGTTCCTGGAAGTATCTCAGATCTCTCTTACACTGAAGTAGGACTTTTTCTAATGGAGAGTAGGGATGGGCTGGCGGTTCGATCTGAACATGAGTTCGAATCGAACAATGCCCGTTCGGCGAACATCGAACATTTCCGCGTGTTCGCTGCGTGTTCGCGGCGTGTTCGCCCACAATGCACTTTTCCAATGGCCTGAAGCTCGTAATTGGCTACAGCCTTGCACCTGACCACAGGTCAGGTTCAAGACAGGTGCAAGACTATGCCAATCAGGGCTCAGAGTCCTGATTGGGCAAATTTTGCCCAATTATGGGCTCACAGAGCTAAGTCTGCAGCACACTATATAAGGCTTCCCTGCAGCCTCAGCACGTGTTTTTTTGCAGGAGTGAGAGGAGATTGTTCTTTCAGTGTGTCTCAAAGACATCTAGCAGATTTCTGTGAATTGTAATATGTGTCTTCTCACTGCCAGCTATTGGGGTCTCAATTTCTTCTAGCAGATAATTATCTGGGAATTGTAATCTGTGTCTTCTCACTGCCAGCTATTGGGGTCTCACTTTCTTCTAGCAGATAATTATCTGTGAATTGTAATCTGTGTCTTCTCACTGCCAGCTATTGGGGTCTCACTTTCTTCTAGCAGATATCTCGGAATTGTAATCTGTGTCTTCTCACTGCCAGCTATTGGGGTCTCACTTTCTTCTAGCAGATAATTATCTGGGAATTGTAATCTGTGTCTTCTCACTGCCAGCTATCAGGGGTTCCCACATACTTCTAGCAGATATCTGGGAATTGTACTCTGTGTGTTGGCACTGCCAGCTGCTGCCAGGCTATCAGGCTGTATCCCTGATGTATAGCATTGTTCTGCAAAATCTGTATATCTTTAACCTATATATCACTCACCATGTCAGAAAGACCAAAAAGGACAGGCAGACGCTCCCAGACACAGATAAGAGGGCAAGCAGCCTCTGTGTTGGAAGGCTATGCCCCTGGTCGTCGTGGATGTGGTGCATCCTCTGCAGGGGCACGCTTGTGCTTGTTTCTAACTGGTGCTGGCTGTCTTAAGCAGCAGCAACATACAGAGGATTTTCAGGATTGGCTAACCAGGCCATCCTCATCCTCCTCATCCTCTGCCAGCCAGGCTTGTAGTGGTTTACAGTCCACCTCAGGTGCCAAAACATCTAATTCAGCCTCCATGTCCACAGCTACTCCTGCCGTAGCCTCACTATCATACACGGAGGAGTCACCTGAATTGTTTGACTACAGTGACAGTGACGTGCTGCTTGAGGAGGCGCAGCAACTCCAGTGCTCTGATTCAAACTCTGAGGTTGAGGAAGGGAGTATAATCAGCCTAGAGGGAGGGGGTGCCAGTGACACAAAGAACTGGCACTCATGTTCCCCCAGCAGCTGCAGCATATTGCGAGGTTGGCTCCAGTGATGAAGAGATAGGGGGTGATGACAATGATGATGAGGTCACTGACTCCACCTGGGTGCCTCATCGAACAGAGGAGTCAAGAGAGGAGGAGGCACAACAAAAACAAGACAGAACGTCCTCTATGAGCAACCGTAGCCAGTCCAAGGCATCCGATGTCAGAGCTGCTCAGGTGCAGAGCACTGTTGTCTCGCAGCACACATCCAGGATCTCTGCTGTCTTGGAGTTCTTCACGACATGTGCAGCAGACTGCAGCGTTGCTATTTGTAAGCTATGTCGGAAGAGGATCAAGCGTGGGAAAGATATCAGACACTTGGGTACCACGTGCTTGAGGCAACATATGACCACCTGCCACGCATCCCGTTGGCACAACACTTTGCATAGGTCCTCCTCCTCATCTATCTCTACCCCCACTATATGTCCTGCCATGTCATTGCCTACAACCTCCACTGACAGGGATGATGCTACAGTAATGGATGTACCACGTCCTTCCTCTGAATCTGCCAGTATCCTATCAGCTGAAGATTTATGCAGTCAGATTTCGTTGTCCCAGCTGCTGCAGCGGAAGAAAAAATATTGTCCCAACCATCCACATGCACAACGTCTAAATGCCAGTTTGGCAAAATTACTCGCATTACAGCTGCTGCCTTTCCAGCTGGTGGACTCTGCTTCTTTCCGTGAATTTGCTGAATGTGCTGTACCACAGTGGCAGGTTCCAAAACACCATTTCTTTTCACAGAAGGTCATTCCAGCACTATACCAGCACGTGGAAGACAATGTTATGGAGTCATTGGGAAAGGCAGTCAGCAGTAGGGATGAGCCGAACACCCCTGAGTTCGGTTCGCATTCGAACTCGAACTTTTAAAAAGTTTGAATTCGAACTCGAACACGAACTCAATACAAGTCAATGGGACTCAAAGTTCGATTTTTAGAGTGCCCTCCAAGAGGGCATATATGCTAGATATTTGCCATAAAAGGTGTATGGGGGTCTGGGTAGTGCCCTGGGGGACAGGAAACAAGGACAAAAAGTTTAAAAAAAAAAATTTTACCCCTTCACTGCTGATGACGTGTGAGACACGTCCTCAGTTACTTCCGCTGTATGCTGAGGAGGACGTGTCCCACACGTCATCAGCTTTGCGGGACCCCCGGCGGAGATACTCACCTCTCTGTCCGGGGTCCCGCGACGTTCTGACTTCAGCATCCTCAGACGCTGAAGTAAAGCTCCTCCCGACGTCGCATGGCACGATGACGTCATTTCGAGGCGACCCCCGGCAATGCCGGGAGATCGCCTGGAAGGGAGGGGGGGATCCGTTCGGATCCCTCTCCCTCCCGATCGGGAGGTCTCACAAAAAAAGCCAGGCACCGCTTAAAAGGGTAGAGTTTCCCATTTTAAGCGGTGCCTGGCTTTAACCCCTTGCAGCGCCGAAGTGTGGCCTAGCTCCGGTGGGGGCCGCCATCTTGGATGGTGGCCCCACCCCCGGGTCCCCCTTCACTGCCTGACGTCCTCACGTATAGCGTGATGACGTCAGATAGCCGGGGAACCCCTAGCTGCCCGGAATCCCCTGGTGGAGATAGGGGTTTCATTTGAACCCCGATATCTCCAGAACCGTGGCAGCTAGGGGGTCATGGAGTGTTGTCAATCGAAAGGCCTGAGCATGGCCTTTCGAATGATACCCAACATGACCAGGTATAAAGTAAAAAAAAAAAACATGTATTTTTTTTTGTTATTTTTATTAATGCAACAATATTGTTCACATTTCAATTATAATATGAACAATGATGCTGCACTAATGATTTTTTTCTATGGTGTGCGTTTGCTAAATATCACATAATTCCCCCCAAAAAAATAAGCGCACCCCATAGGAAATATAGCCGCAAATGTTCATGTGATAAAAGGTGAAAAAAAACACTTTACACGCTGCAGATGATTAAAAATTCAAGTTTTATTGCATTTTTTGTTATAATAAACAGGCAGAACATGACGTATACATATAAAAATGATATATTATGAAACTGCTGAGTCTGCCGGAAAGAACGATATATAATATGTCTGGGTCGTATAATAAAATGTGGCTTCAAATCGCGTTTAAACATGATGAGCAAAAGCGGTAAAAATTAGCTCAGCACACAGCGGTGAAATGCCTCTGCAGTGAAAGGGTTAAAGGAACAGTGAGTTTTCCATGAATAAAAACGAAAAATTCCTTCAAATATCGTGCCTAGGAGGTCCCCATAACCTGCCCGTGAAGTGGCGGATTTGTAGGATGTATGGAAACATCGCCATCACAGACCCACACATGACACCTAGCACTCTCAGTCTGCATACAATGTATCAAATTCATGAGACCGGACTAATTAGAAGCACATGTTATTTCCAAACACTAATTAAACACCTGTTGTTTACGCCGTTTCAGAGCACAGGTCATTTAGAGGTGAGAATCTTTGCACCTAGACATTAGTTTTTAATTCAATATCTAATAAACCGTTGCTTATAATATTCTGTAGTAAAGAGTCTCTTTATTTCTAGATTTTTTGGTATTTTTTAAGCATTTTTTATACTTTTTCACAATTTTTTTTTTCGAACTCAAACCGAACACGCCAAAAAGGTCGCAGTTCGTGAACTTTCAAACTGATCGAACCGAGCAGCTCATCCCTAGTCAGCAGTAAGGTGCACATTACTTTAGACACGTGGTCTAGCAAGCATGGACAGGGCCGTTACATTTCCTTCACGGCACACTGGGTAACTCTGCTTTCAGCTGGGAGGGATCCAGGATGGGGCTCTGTGCTGGAGCTTGCTCATCCACCATGCCTCCAGAAAGCTGCTTATGTGAGGTCTGTCTGCTCCACCACCTCTTCCTCCTCCTCCTCCTCTGTCTCTAGCGAAGTGGCAGTTAAACCGACGCATGGCAGGGGCTACGCAATGGCTCAAGCAAAAAGATGCCATGCTTGAGTTGGTTTGTTTAGGGGACAGGAGCCACACCGGGCCAGAAATTCTGTCAGCTCTGCAGGGGCAGGCGCAGAGATGGTTAACACCACGCCAGCTTGAGCTGGGAATGGTCATCTGCGATAATGGCAGCAACCTTCTCTCCACCCTACACCTGGGTAAGTTGACGCATGTACCATGCCTAGCACACGTTCTAAATCTGGTGGTACAGCGTTTCCTAACCAGGTACCCAGGGCTGGCAGAGCTTCTCAGCCAGACCAGAAAAGTCTGCAGCCACTTCAGACGGTCATTCCCAGCAAGTGTTTACCTGTCAGAAATTCAAAGAGAACTCCACCTTCCCACAAACCGTCTGATCTGTGACATGCCCACCAGGTGGAACTCGACATTGGCAATGCTGCAGCGTCTGCACAAGCAGCAGAGGGCCATCAATGAGTACCTGTGTGAGTATGGCATAAGGACAGGTTCAGGTCAACTTGTTTTTTTTTCCCCCTCGCAGTGGCTGATGATCAAGGATGCATGCACTGTACTGTCACCATTTGAGAAGGCAATGAGGATGGTGAGCAGGGACCGTGCATGCATCAGTGACACAATTCCTTTAGTGTTCCTGCTGGAGCGCACTCTGCAGGGAATTATAGATGTGGCACTAGAGGCAGAGCAGCGGGAGGAAGAGGACTTCCCTAGCTCTCAAGGCCCTAGTCTTTACGCAGACAGCATCCTGCGGGTCCTCAGATCAGACAGGAGGAGGATGAGGAGGAGGAAGAATATTTAAGTTGTGGGGGCATTGAGGGTGGGGATTCCTCAAGGGAGGGTTTTGTGTCCCCAGAAACCCAAAGACTAGTACGTGGCTGGGAGGAGGTAGTGCACGATACGGTCATCCTCAGTGATCAGGAACACTCTGAAGCTAATACCACCTCCAAGCTACGCTGCATGGGCTCCCTTATCCTGCTAAGCCTGCTGAAGGACCCCAGGATTAGTGCTATCAAGGAGAGGGATCATTACTAGTTGGCAACCCTTCTTGATCCACGATACAAGGGTAAGGTTGCAGAGCTCATCCTGCCCGCACAGAGGGAGCACAGGATGAAACAGCTTGAGGACGCTCTAAAGTGACACTTGTGTAACACCTTTCCAGACACTGGTAGGTTACCAACTGATGACACAGGTGCTTCGGAGGCTGCTGTTTATCAGAGGAAGAGCGGTGAAGGGGGCCGCTTGACTGATGCCTTTTCCAATATTTTTAGTCCACGACGCCCAGGGACATCAAATGTAGGCACCCATTGCCAGCGTCTTCACCATATGGTGCAGGACTACCTTAGGGCAAGGGCAGACCTGGATACCTTTACAGCAGATTATCCACTGGTTTACTGGGTGTGGAGATTGGATCACTGGTCAGAATTTATCCAATATGCTATGGAGCTACTAGGTTGCCCTTCATCCAGCGTGCTTTCTGAAAGGACGTTCAGTGCCGCTGGAGGTTTTGTCACAGACAAAAGAGTGCATCTGTCCACCGACTTTGTAGACTGGCTGACATTTATAAAAATGAATCAGTCCTGGATCAGCAGCTATCACTCCCCTGATGCTGATGTAACTGAATAGATCGGGGATCTCTTCTGCATTCCCAAAACCTCCACCCCTGCACTCTTCCACAATACCTCCGAGGGGTTACGGTTTGAAGGCACTAGCTGCCACCAAAGGTCCAATTTTAATGCACCTGTTGTTACTTTCATCCAAAGCCTGCATAAGTTTCACCGTAATTTAGCCAAAAAAATCACTAAAATTGTTCTGCGTGCCCTAAAATGTCTCCTCTTTTCATACAGGCTGCGCCCCAAGCAGTTGTTTATGAATAGATTAAAGGAAAACCATTTACCGTCATATGAAATGTCATTTTTTTCTTTTTAAATGTTTCTATATATCCGAAAAATCCGCCACTTCACGGGCAGGTAATGGGGACCTCCTAGGCACGATATTTGAAGGAAATTTTAGTTTTTATTCTTAACCTTTATTTCATGGAAAAATCACTGTTCCTTTAAAAAACGTATTTTTTTAAACTTTTTTTCCTTGTTTCCTGTCCCCAAGGGCACTACCCGGACCCCCATACACCTTTTATGGCAAATATCTTGCATATATGCCCTCTTGCAGGGCACTCTAAAAATCGAACGTTCGAGTCCCATTGACTTGTATTGAGTTCAGATCGTGTTCGCGTCCGAACTCGAACTCTTGAAATTGTTCGAGTTCGAATGCGAACTGAACACGGGGTGTTAGGCTCTCCATTAGGGATGAGCCGATCAACAGACCGGGCACTTGACAAGTCTGTTCCTACAAGTACCGCAATAAAAATCTTATATTCCAGCGACTGTGTGTCTCCCACATGTTTGTGCCATACACTCCAAGGATATCCGTCATTTCACATCATTTTCTCAAATTATTCACAGTGTAGAAATTACTTTTTTCATGATAGGTAAGAGCTTTGATAGGTAAGAGCATGATAGGTGGACTTTAATTGTCATGTCCACACAATGAGTACAGTAAACCTATTTCATTTCACTGTTCAACATTGTCTCGCAATTTCAAAACAGAACTCTTGTAACAAAAATAAAGTATGAAGGTCACCATGGACATCGGAACAGGGGGAGATGAGGGAGACAAGTCCCCCCAGCTATATTCTTAGACGTGCGCGCAGCGTGTCCCTGGAATTGGGGATTTTTGAGAAAGATGGATATTCTGCTTTAGTTTGCACCCTAAAGCTGCTGAATTCCCAAAATTTACATGTCACAAAGGGTAAAGGTATCAAAGTAATATTCTGAGCTTGTTACTTTGCAGTGAATTAATTATACTTTGCCATTATACCGACTCACGGTGAGACTGCTATATTTCTGTGGGGTCCTGTATCACTGAAGGTCACCCACAGAGGTATCCATGCTCATCAGCAAACATGTCTACTGTGTATTCTCACTTTAGAGCAATGGTCACATCTCTAGCTGTTATATTGCCATACCATTCTTTTGGAAGAAAAAAAATATTTTTTAATATATTTATATGTATACAATTAGAAGGTCTAAATTAAATGTTGAAACATCACCGTGAAGGAGCCACTCTTTAATGTGTTAGTCTTCAAAATGACAAGAAAGATAAAATATATGATGTTTGTAAACCATCAGCAAAAGGTAAAGTACAAACAATATGTACTTAAATGATTAACGAGCAGCGCGTGTACCATTTAAAATTAATCTGCTTAGTCTTCTTGTCTGTAATAGATAGCAGGTGTTGCACGTGCCTAGAAGGGACACAGATTAAAGATCATTTCATTATCCGGATTCCTCCAGGCTGTGGAACCTTGTAGTTTATTTTGTCATGCATAGAGAGGGCTAGGCGAGGGCCCGTTTCCTAACGCTCTGCAATTTCGCATTCGTATTCTCTGACAAAGAGTGAATAGTGTTTAATTTGCGAGAATATCTTGTCCTTGAGAACTCTGTTAACTCTAGCTATGCACAGTAACACACATTCCCAAAGCCCTTGAGTGAGACAACCAGAAATCCCTCAGGAAAGCACAGTCTTAGACACGGCAACGGCGTTTGTCACTTTGAAGGCATAGATTAATTAGGTGGATATATATACCCGTCTTTGTGAGGGATAGCATCGGTTATCAGATAATTTCACCATTTTTTTCCTTTTATTTATGTCTTGACTTCAATCCTACCAATCTGTTTCCCTCCATGAGATTTTATTGGCTGGACCTATCATAACAGTTTAATTGAGTATGGATGACAGTTCATCCCGCTCAATCTTCAGTCTCATGAATACAATGACTGGGCAATGAGTCATCCTGGTATAGTTTTATGTTTTCAAACTAGGCAAAATGATGGCATTATCAAGAGGTGACAAGAAATATTTCAGCGCACATTTCCTACCCAGAAAGAGCTTCTAAATCCTTCAGACCTGGATGACCATTTGAAACTTCAGAAGCATCATATGTCTATGATGATGAAAAAAAAGTTCAGAATTTCCAAATTGTAAAGCATTTTATAGCCCTATAAATTAATCCAGATTCATAATACTGTCTTAGGTCAAAATGCTTTAAACTTTCACAAGAAAATCAAAAACATGCATGCATATGCTAATGTTATCCGAAACACCTGTGTTTATTAATATATACAGTATGCATATATTAAAAGTATTTTTATTATTATTAGCCGAATCTCCCTCTCTTATATATATATATATTTATGCATTATTATTTTTAGCCTAAATCTATATATATTATATATTATTAGCCTATTCTAGCCTTGAGCAATAATATTTACAATACACAAAGCATATGTTAGCCACACTCTACTAAAAGATGTATCATATATAGCTCTGCATACCTTCTTAATTAACATTCTCCTTCTTTAAACTTCCTCCTTCATACTTAAAAAGAATAAAAATCACATTTCCTTCCAACAAACCACTTGAGGTTTAAAACTTTTCTTCTCTTGCAAAAGCTCGGACTTAACTCCTACCATACCTCCGCAGTACGCCACAGCCAATAATGTACACACGTGTCTTAGAGAAAACACGACACGATAACAGAATGTATTTATAATGTATGTATAACATTGTGTATATATTTTTTTTTATGTTTTGTTATGCAGGTCAAGCACACCTTATCCATAATTCTGAAATCCAGAAGACTTCGAAATCTGTAATTTTCTGAGCCTTCCAAATTTTAGAATTATTTACTTTCCTGATGCTCCTGACGAGTCCTGTTACTCGCAGAAGCTCCTCCAACAGCTGCAGCACAGCGCAGAACATGGTGGGAAACTCTGTGCAATCCCAGTATGTGACAAGCTGCACAGAGGTGTTACCCGCCTCAAACCAGGGAGGCCAGACTGTGCAGGTAAAACTGAAATTACTGTAAAAAAACAGTCACAGAATGTGTTACAGCCTGTTGGTGTCCTTTTTAATTTACTGTGGCCAAAGCAGCCCAACTCCACCTTCTCCCTGCACCAACCCACCTTGGTTGGCACAAAGGACCACAACTGATTCTCAGTATACCCAGAACCTGAGATCTCAGGTGTAGAATGGTACTACTACTAATATCCCGCACTCGGAAGACTGAATTAATCCTCTGAGATCCTGTCGCCTATGGAAGGAGGGGGGAGGGCACTTAGGTCACTTTGACCACTCGAATCAAATTGAGTGGTCAGTGTTCTTTTAAAATTGTCAAGAGGAATTCAAATTGGACTTACAAGATCAAACTCCAAACACATCTAAGTGGAGGTAAGATATTTTCCAGCAACATCTAATGTTATTTTCTTATGAAGAGTTTCAATCTACATGTTTACAACCAAATGAAAGAATCAGTGACAATTTAATATGTTGGCGGCATATAAATGATGATAAAAATAATAATAGTAATAACAATAATATAAATGGCTCTGTATGAAAGAGCAGACAAAGATAAAACGATCTTGTTTATACAAGAAATGTATACCAAATGTGCCGAACACAAATGTAGCTTATTTGAAAGTTTTTCCAAATCTGTCTATACATTGCGTTAGCCAAACTACTGGCAGATGGGTTGTGTTTTCAAAAAAAAATTGTAAAAAAAATCTCAATGAGCTTCTTGTTTGTTCTCTCAGTGCTACGGCATGACGTGTTTCCATGAGGAATGATTTATGTCTCTCACACCAGGAGACACTCACCCTCTCACAGCTGGCGCTGAACTAAAAATCAGTACAGAGCATTTGACTCCCAGATCTTCTGAACAAATAGGGATACTGGATGCTCAGTAAGGTTAGACAGTTATCCATCCCTACAGTGCTGTGATTCCCCATGCAAGTGTCAGCTAAGGAAATATTGTTTTTTTGGGGGAAATGGGATATATAAATATACTTGTTAATGGAATGGGGTGTGGAATGGAATTAACTAATGGAATGGTTAGTGGAATGGAGGGAAAAACCTGTTTCAGCCTATCTGTTGCCCCAGCCCCCATGCTATCCAGGGCTGAGATGTCAATTCACTAATTTTAGATATTTAATCCCTCCCAAGAAGGAACGTAAGCAAGAAACATGGCCATCTCCATGAGAATAGCAGGCAGATTAGAAGCTACAAAAACTCACAAAACTCCAATGAAAGTAGTAAAATAAAAAAGTTTACTAATTACATACTTACATTGAAAAAAATACATGCTGTACGTCCATCAAGTTCAGCCTTTCCCACATCACCTACTGCTCTTGATCCAAAAGAATGCAAAAATCCCAGTCTGAAGCACGCCAATATGCAACATACTGGGAAAAAAATCCTCTTGACCCCAGATTGGTGGTCAGATTTCTCTTTGGATCAAGAAGCTTATACCCACATACCAAATATTACTACCCTTATTATGTTTTTGCCGGAAGTCATCCAGTCATTGTTTAAAAGTCTGTACAGACTCTGACCCAACCACCTCAACAGGCAGAGAAATACACAGCTTTAATGTTCTCACTGTACAATAACCCTTCCTAAGCTTTAGGCTGAGTTAAATTAAGTTACAAATCACATATCAAAAATCTCTATAACAGATTGCAGGTGCACTTTAACTGAAAGTAGTCTTCTGTCTTGAGCAAAAGAGCTATAACAGAGGAAATAGAGGGAGATTTTAAAATACAGGTAAACATAAAATACAATTGCATAAATTTGGCGATCAAGAATAGGGGACGTCATAATGGATCCTGGATACCTTGGTGCTGGCTTAGGGGCTCAGAGGGTAAGAAGCAGTGCATAGAGAATGCTGTAGTAAATAAACTCTGAAAATAATATTGGTCTGGAGTGAAGGTTTAAACAATAAAAAAACTAATAAAAATTATGCATAAGTATATTATTGATGCGTCTTTCATTGCCTAAAAGTTCCATCCCATAGATAAAATACCTATCAGCTTCTCCATCTTATCACACCTAAAGAAATAATTCTGAGCTTTGAAAACAAGGAAAAAAAAAAAAATTCAATCTCAAGGCAGTTTTTTTTTAAAAAAGTGTGTATAATCTGGTTATATCCATCTTTTTCTCCCACCGTATAGTTTATTACCACAGTACATATACTGTTTAAATGAATAGTTTCACTCGAAACATTCCACTTATTTTAGATACAGTATGTCAGCGCTTCATATGACAGTGAAGTGACAATCAAAGACCTAAACAATAGAAAGATCTTCAAAAGGAATAGCAGCCCCAATGTGTCAAGCAAGGGATCTTCCAATGCACAAAGTTATAGATCAGAGGGGACATAAAACAGTTAAATTTGCTCAAAGGCAATGTCACAGTCTAACAATTACAGGCAGCATTCTAAGGCTGTCAGAAGAAGGAACATACTCTGACTATGTGCTCCTGGCTGTAGGCATGCCAGGAAGATTATAAAAATGCCATGCTGTGATATGCTGCCCTCCTGCCTGAAAGGCTACCATTAAGAGGCTTATTTACTGCATCTATTCAGTCTGCGGCGCAGTTCAGAGTGCTACCTGTCTTGTTGTTTTATAAATTAGTTGTGGGTGTCACAGGATTATTACTGTCTAACTAGTCTGCCTGCTGAAGGTAGCAAGAGATGAAAGCCGATGATCTGACCTTGTTACACTTTTTGTGAAATGTGAAGCAAGCAACTTCTTTGTAGTTACAGTAATGTTGCTGTCTTGGCTAAATTGAGTGTATGGTATAAGGTAAGGTAAGGTAGACTGTGGCTTAAGATAGAGAGAGGGATGGATATATAACAAAAGGAATATATATGGATAGAGGGATGGATAGATAAAGAGATGGATAGATAGCAAAAGGAATATATATGGATGATAGAGGGATGGATAGATAAAGAGAAGGGTAGATAAAGCGATGGATCGATAACAAAAGGAATATACTGTATATGGATGGATAGATAGAGGGATGGATAGATATATAGTGGGGTTGATGGATAGATAGATGATAGAGGGACAGATAGATGGATGATAGATTGACGGATAGATAGATAGATAGATAGATAGATAAATGAAAGGATAGACAGAGGGATAGATATATAGAGGGATAGAAATATAGATGAAAGGATAGAGGGATAGCTATATAGCTGAAAGGATAGACAGAATGATAGAGGGATAGCTATATAGAGGGATAGATATATAGATGAAAGGATAGACAGAGTGATAGAGGGATAGATATATAGAGGGATAGATATATAGATGAAACGATAGACAGAGGGATAGAGGGATAGCTATATAGAGGGATAGCTATATAGAGGGATAGATATATAGAGGGATAGCTATATAGAGGGATAGCTATATAGAGGGATAGATATATAGAGGGATAGATATATAGAGGGATAGCTATATAGAGGGATAGATATATAGAGGGATAGATATATATAGAGGGATAGCTATATAGAGGGATAGATATATATAGAGGGATAGCTATGTAGAGGGATAGATATATAGAGGGATAGCTATATAGAGGGATAGCTATATAGAGGGATAGATATATAGAGGGATAGCTATATAGAGGGATAGCTATATAGAGGGATAGCTATATAGAGGGATAGATATATAGAGGGATAGCTATATAGAGGGATAGCTATATAGAGGGATAGATATATAGAGGGATAGCTATATAGAGGGATAGATATATAGAGGGATAGCTATATAGAGGGATAGGTATATATAGAGGGATAGCTATATAGAGGGATAGCTATATAGAGGGATAGATATATAGAGGGATAGCTATATAGAGGGATAGATATATATAGAGGGATAGCTATATAGAGGGATAGCTATATAGAGGGATAGATAGAAAGAACAAAAAGTAGAATGGTGATGAAAAGAAACTTAAAAAGATGCATTGTTAGTAAAAGCGATAAATCTGATAAACCGATAAACACTTTTGTTTGATGTAAATGCTGAATCCCATTGGCCTTTCTATGGTAAAGGTCCAGTTGACAGTAATCTGTTTACAAACAGGAAGTATTTATAGCCTTTGGGGCGTAAACCGACTCAACAACTTTAGCATTAATTCACTAGCTCTGGGAGCATCTAATATTTTAATATGTTGAACTAAGAAAATAATAATTATAATATTACTAATCTTATCCCAGGTGGAAGCGTTTTTTCACCAAACCCCACTTGCCTTTTTAGGTTTCATTTACCCAGTAACAGAAGTCATAAAACTACAGAAACACAATCAGAAGTAATTAAAATAAACTATATAAAGAAACAACCTAAAATAATATTACAAGGATAATAATTATGTAATTGTGCCTCTCACTTAAAGGGACACTGCACAGTGTGAGCAGAAGACAAAAATATGAACTCTACCAGCGCTGCTAGAAAAGATGGCCCAGACCTAAACCATCGGCTCACCCATTGGTACCAGATGCCTCTGGATACACTCAAAGGAACCAGTGCCACTCAAGCTTCTCACGGAGACCATGAGGGACCACTGTATCCAGTCCCCCTGCGGTCATGTGACTTTCTGAGATGGAAGCATGTCAAATCCTGGAGAGACCAGAGGGAGAGGATCGTGGGATTCAGGGGAGTTTATTTTAAAAGAAAACTAAAGAGTTAAAACAGGAGGGGGAGTACAGAGACAGTCAAGAGGGGTAAATGTATAACCCCTCTGTTTCTTACCCCTCCCGTTTATAACTAGTATCCATTATATACAGTTGTGTTCAAAATTATTCAACCCCCAATGCTGTAAAGGGTTTTAGGGAATTTAGTGTACATTTGTAATTGTATTCAGAATGAAATCCTACAAGGACATTTAAAGAACCATATGCAACTAAAATGACATCAATTGGTTTTGTAATACAGTAGTAAATGTTTCTTTTGTGAATTCTTCATTGACACAATTATTCAACCCCTTAAAAACTATCACTCTGAAGAACAGAGGTTCATTCAAGTGTTTTCAATCAGGTATTGAAAACACCTGTGGATGTCACGGAGCAGCAATAAAGCATAATAAGCACCAATTAGGCAGCTTTAAAATGACTGTGATACTCAGCTCCTTCTAGACATTTACTGGTGTGGTTACAAACATGGTGAAGTCAAGAGAATGGTCCAGGAAGACAAGAGAAGAGGTGATTACTCTTCACAGGAAGGGCAATGGCTATAAGAAGATTGCAAAGATGTTAAACATACCAAGAGAGACCATAGGAAGCATCATTTGCAAATTCAAGGCAAAGGGCACTGTTGAAACGTTACCTGGTCGTGGCAGAAAGAAGATGCTGACTTCGACTGCTGTGCGCTACCTGAAGCGTAGAGTGGGGAAAAGTCCCGTGTGACTGCTGAGGAACTGAGAAAAGATTTGTCAGATGTGGGTACTGAAGTTTCAGCTCAGACAATACGGCGCACACTGCGTAATGAAGGCCTCCATGCCAGAACTCCCAGGCGCACCCCCTTACTGTCTCCAAAGAATAAGAAGAGTCGACTGCAGTATGCCAAAAGTCATGTGGACAAACCACAGACGTTTTGGGATAGTGTTCTGTGGACTGATGAAACAAAATTAGAACTGTTTGGGCAAATGGATCAACGCTATGTTTGGAGGAGGAAGAACAAGGCCTATGAAGAAAAGAACACCTTGCCTACTGTGAAGCATGGCGGGGGGTCAATCATGCTTTGGGGCTGTTTTGCTTCTGCAGGTACAGGGAAGCTTCAGCGTGTGCAAGGTACCATGAATTCTCTTCAGTACCAGGAGATATTGGATGACAATGTGATGCAGTCCGTCACAAACCTGAGGCTTGGGAGACGTTGGACCTTTCAACAGGACAATGATCCCAAGCATACCTCCAAGTCCACTAGAGCATGGTTGCAGATTAAAGGCTGGAACATTTTGGAGTGGCCATCGCAGTCACCTGACTTAAATCCGATTGAGAACCTCTGGTGGGACTTAAAGAAAGCAGTTGCAGTGCGCAAGCCTAAGAATGTGACTGAACTGGAGGCTTTTGCCCATGACGAATGGGCGAAAATACCCGTAGATCGCTGCAAGACACTTGTGTCAAGCTATGCTTCACGTTTAAAAGCTGTTATAACTGTAAAAGGAGGTTGTACTAAGTACTAAGATTGAATGTCACTTGGGGGTTGAATAAAACTGATAATGATGTGAGCACAGAAAAGACATTTGTGGTTATTTCATTATAAATGTTGTTATATTTGTCTGCCCTACACGTGCCTCTTTGATTTAATTGTAAGCAAGATGACTGAATGATCAAAATCAATGTCAAACTGGCCAAAACACTCAATTTCAGTGGGGGTTGAATAATTTTGAACACAACTGTATTAAAATTGTTATTGCCTTTGGAGAAAGAAATGTGAACAGCACATTAGATTTGTCACCTCTTTGGCTCCAACATTTGTTTTAAGCTGCACCTGGACCTTTTGTTTATGTTCCGTCTTAACTATCCATAGACTCCTTTAACTCTTTCACTGCTGAGGCATTTCATGCCTGTGTGCTGAGCTCATTTTTACTGGTTTCGCTTATCGTGTTTAAATGCGTTTTGAAGCCTTATTTTATTATATGACCCAGACATGTTATATAACGTTCTTTCCGGCAGACTCGGCAGATTCATGATATATCACTATTTTATGTATACGTCATGTCCTGTCTGTATATTATAACAAAAAATGCAATAAAATTAGAATTTTCAATAATTTACAATGTGTAAAGTGTTTTTTTTTTCACATTTTAACATGCGAGCATTTGCAGTTATATTTTTTATGAGTTGCGCTTTTTAAAAAAAATTGAAACGGGGTCTCGTTACATTTTTTTTGGGGGAAAATTACGCAAGTTTTAACAAACGCACCCCATACAAAAATCGTTAGTGCAGCATCATTGTTCACATTATAATTGAAATGGGAACAATATTTCTGCATTAACAAAAAAAAACTATTTTTTAAAAAATTTTTTTAAAATATTTGTTTATTTTTATTTATTTTTTATTAATTTTACATGGTCATGTTTGGTATCGTTGGAAAGGCCATGCTCTGGCCGATCCAACGATACCAAACTTTAACCGCTAGCTGCCACGGATCGGGAGATAGGGTGTTCATTGGAACCCCGTATCTCCTCCATTGGTGGCAGCTAGGGGTTAACTCCAGGACTGACGTCATCGCACTATGCACGATGACGCCAGTCGTTAGGGGGAGTTCCCGGAAGCTTGGCCGACATCCAAGATGTTGGCCAGCTCCAGGAGAGGATCACGATCCGGCGCTTTTTGGCAATCGTGATCCGGCCCCCAAGGGGTTAAAGCCAGGCACCTTTTGGAAGGGCAGGCTGTGCCCTTCCAAATGATGCCTGCCTTTAATCACTGGCCCCCGGCGATTGGGAGGGAGAGAGGTCCGAAGGACCCCCCCCCTCCCCTTCAGGTACCTCTTCCACACTCGCGTGGGGGCGCCTGAAATAGATGTCATCGCGCCAGCGCAATGACATCTATCGTCCCTGCCAGGGTCCCGGAGTGCCAAGCTGACATCCAAGATGTCAGCCCGCACGGGGGGGCAGCAATAGGCCGTAATCCCGGCCGATTGCTGCCTCCTGTGCTAGGATGTGCTCAGCGCGTCCATAGCACAGGAGGTGCACTTGGCAAGACGCGCTGAGCGCCATTTTTGCTGTATTGGCATGCAAGAAAAAGCCATGCAAGATATGTATTGCACTCAAAAGGGATTATTCAGAGAGAGCCAATCTGGCCCTGAAATTGCACCAAACAGTGAATTTCCCAAACGTTAAAATTTCGGGGCCATTCGGCTATTCAGAAAGCAGGTAGTTTACAAATTTTGCCAAATTGCCAGCGAAATAAAGTGCTGTTCGATGGCAGTGAAATCCCCATAGAGAAGTAATGGTTAATCTATTCAGAGACACCGAACAGCAGTGAAATGTCAGTAAAATGCCCTGGTGGTCGCTGGTTTCATTCGGCCGGTTTAATCAGGCGAATCTCAATCTCAATGATAAAAAAAAATCCCGTTTTTATTCAGGTTCTATTAAACTGTGTAATTATTTTATTATTTTAATCTGCAGCAAAAAGTCGCTTCATTTTTTCTTTTTTAGGACTTTTTAGGCGTTTTTCAGGATTCTTTCAGCAATTTTTTTTCCTTTTTTTTATATATTTTTTTTTTTTTTTCTCTGTAACAGACCTTTTTATTATTATTCATAGGACCTTATTTGTTAATCCCAGAAATTTTCGTCCAGTAGTTTTTTGCAAACAGCGTTTCAAATTTGAAACTTTCACTCGTTTTATTTTCTTGTTATTTTACCCCGTTCGTCGGCTTGTCGGCTTTTTGCTGGTCTGCGCTGTGTTTGGCGGATCGGTGATATTTCGGTGCTCTCTGAATAACCCTGAAAGTAATAGAAGGATTGGTGGATAACATTGGGCAAACAGAGATTGAATTCTGTCCTCTGTACAGCACATCACTTACAGTAGAGGACTCAGACAGTGGTTCCGTTAAAGTCAAGCCGATGGGCTTTTTCCTACAAGGTTCAGGTTCAGTAAATAGTGAAATATGTTAAACACAGGTAGATTTTATTGAGGTGTTAGACTCTCAAAGTTGAAGTAATATAAACCTTTAGGCTAGGGTCAGACGAACGCAGTGCGAACGCGCGTGCAGCAGCACTTTATCACGGCCGTAGTAGCAGCAAATGACGACCAATGACGGGCATTGTACGAAGTACGGCCGCACAAAAGTGCAGCCGCGCAACGCATGCGGAAAACAAATGCATTTTTTTCGAGAATACGTGATACTGCTAGTACTGACGTACAGAGTGCGCTGCGTCTGCTAGCGGCGTGTGTGCGTGATTAGGAGACGTCAGACGCTGCTAATGTCCGGCCAACATAACGTCCAGTCGCAAAAAGGGTTTTATTGATGATCCGTACAAAATCACGGATGAAAATGCGCATCATATGACCGCTATCGTGTATTCCGTGAAAAAATACATCCATTCGTTCGAACGCACTTTTTCACAGACGACGCGAAAAATGCGTTAGTCTGACCCTAGCCTTAAAGAAATTGCAGTAGTTGACATAAGATGACAGATGTCCCCAATGCAATAAAGAGGTCCATACATGAGGTAATCTCTGCAGACACAGGATCTTCATTTCACCATCCAGAAAAAAACAACAAAAAACAAGTGTCCCAGAGAAAAGATGTCCATTGTTTTGTTTTTTTATTTGTTTGATTCTTGTTTTTATTCGATTGGTCCAAGGTAAATTTAGTTTCCCGAACCTGACATTAAAGGAATGTTTGCACAATACAAAGATATATTAATATAAACTCATATAAACTTTTAAAAGCAGGATTTCTTTCTGAAGCATTCTGATTCACTAATGGCACCTGTCAGGGATGCCCATTTTTCCATGATTTAAGTGCTATTGTTAGAATCATTAGCAGAACACATACGTCAATCAAGCGGCATAGAAGAGATACCACTGGTACCAGCAACTCATAAAGTAAATCTGTTCCCAGATGACATTTTAATCACGTTGTTGAACCCTCATTCATCTCTCTCTGCCCTCTACCTGGATTTATAAAGTGCTGCCTGTGTGAGTTATGCTGCAACGTCAGACGCAGCGCATTTGCGACGTCCATAACGTTGACGCTCAGAGGTTTTTTTGGTCTGGCTGACTGTACCTGTATTTTAATTTTAATTAATTTTGATTCCCATGTTTCCTTTTTTTGTTCTACATCCGTGAAAAAAAATGGACCGTGTGGTGTCTACAGTATCTTCCGTCAGTACGTCTGTCCGTTATGCACACACGCAGAGTGCGCTCAGACTGTGTTCTTCTGACATTAGCCTAAGAGGTCCACTGTTCCTCCGTAGAATGTACAAACAATGAAATGCCTAGCTGCTAGAAAGTAACACACTCAGTGGAGATGGAGCCTAATAGAGGGCATGGAGTCCTATAATTCGCATTCAGCACTCTTATTGGCATAGTGACGGTTCAGGGCCTCGCTCCCATTGGACTCTAGGAAGATTTTTCAGTCCGGAAATTCCGGTCAGTGGTGCAGGATACAGGTTCCTAGTATTGGTGGTGGGTTAGGTATGAAGGAATCTTAAAACTCAAAATAAAGTCATAAAAAGTCCTAAAATTAGTAAATAAAAAGTGTAAAAGTAAAGCAATAAAAATGAGATAAAACAGCTATTAATTAGCTACACTGTCATTCACTCACAAGGGGTTAACGCAAGTTTCACCTATGTCAGACTATCATTAAGCAAGTTTGTATAAAAGTATAATATATTAGTTATTAAAAATATAATTAAGGATTCTTCCACTGGCACACAAAGACCAAATAATGTAAAAATGTAATAAATGTTTGAAATATTTCTCTTCTTCGTACTTTAGGCCACGAGATCTTTACAGGAGTTCAGAACCCAAATTAGTATCATGAGAAATATACAATAAAAGAGTTACCCATACAGCCCTACAGGCTTAATTACAGAGTGGAGAGGACCAAAGCGTAGAAAAAGAGATGAATTCAAAATTCCTTCCCATACAATATAAATAAATGATTATCTTTAGTACTGTTTGACCCAGATCAAAAGGAAATATAGAGAGGCATTCTCAGTGAATTATGTAATTATTTATTTGTCCTTCTACATTTCAGAATTGGTTACAAATATTTTACTCGCACAATAAAAGGCAGTTTGTAATTAAATAAACTTTGCAGGCTTTTTTAAAAATCACAAGAACCTTGGTCATCATTAGGATGATACATTTGTACGCACTTTAAGCTCAGCTGAGAAAACGGAATAACATACAACTATATTCTTAACCGTTTCAGGGTTAAAGTCACTTGTTTTCAGCCGCAACATGTATTTTTTGTTTATAGGAGTTTTTTACATCAGAGAATCTTAAACCCTGTCATATTTGTAAGGGATATACAAATGTTAATTGCCTTTGTGCAACAAAAGAAAAATTCATCCCATGTAGACCTTCATGTCATCCAACAGTTTTCATACAATGTTCACTCTGTCCCTCTACGTCTCTACAGATAGACAGAAATTAGTACCCCCCCACCTTTCAATCAGGCTGCTTTAAAGGGCAAAACCTTATTGCTGCATTAGAACATTCAGGGAGGGCACTGTAATAATCTTCTAGTTGGTCTCCCTCTCTCCCGCCTCTCCCCCTACAATCCATTCTGAATGCCTCTGCCAGGCTCATCCACCTCACCCGCCGCTCTGTCGCTCCCCTCTGTGAGTCCCTTCACTGGCTCCCCATCCACTGCAGAATTTAATTCAAAGTCCTTACCCTGACCTACAAAGCTCTCAATAAGCTCCCCACTACCTGTCCTCACTTATCACCAAATACACCCCAGCCCGCTCCCCAAGATCAAACAGTGACCTGCGCCTAGCTTCTCCCCACATCACCTCCTCCCATGATAGACTGCAAGATTTCTCGCGCGCAGTCCACACCCTCTGGAACGCTCTCCCTCATACAGTCAGACTTTCCCCTAGTTTCCCTTCCTTCAAACAATCCCTTAAAACATTCCTATTTAGGGAAGCCTACCACCTGACTCACCGACGCAACCAGTCCATCAGTCTCATCTTGCAGTCCATCACTCTCACCTAGCAGTCCATCACTCTCACCAGTCCATCACTCTCACCTTGCAGTCCTCTCCTCCTGTTTCCACCCTCAATCCTTTTAGATTGTAAATTCCCACGGGAATAGGACCCTCATTTCCTCCTGTACTGGTTTGTCAAAATGTTGTTCAGTGTATTGTAACTCTGTCTATACTGCGCCCATTGTACAGCGCTGTGGAATATGCTTGCACTTTATAAATAAATAAATAATAATAATAAGTTACGAGTACTCTTCTAGTGTACTAAGTGTAGAACATTTAATTCTATTACAAAATAAATAATTTTACAAATTGATCAGTCTGAGAGAGGTAGCTTGTTTGATTAGAGCTACCAATAACCTCTAGCGATACAAAGTTACTGCATTTAAAAGGAATATACTACTTGTACCCTTAAAAGACACTAATAAAATGGCTGTTGACAGCATATATATGTTCAATATATATATATATATATATATATTTATTTTAATTTTAGATGCAAATACTCACCTTTTCTCCCTCAGCGTTGGCTGCTCCTATTCTTCGACTTAGGGCTTTCGAATTGTGGAAGTCCCTGCAGCTTCTACAATTTGTGTAGTGTACATAAATTGCACAGTGTATGCTACGCAAATTGCGAATTGCAAGATCATAGACTATTTGTTGCCTTTTACTATATGGAAAAAGGAGGTGGCAGATTGCACCCTCCTCGTTTCCGGAGGGTGAGAGGTAAGGGTTATGTTTTTTAAACCTTTTCTTTTTATTCACCAGCTTCCTCTTTTGTGCTTCCTTTACAAAGTATCAGAAGGGTGAACGTACAGTTGGTCGGCACACAGGTTGAGTCATAGCAGGAGTTGCCGCTCGGCTAGGAAGAACACAGGAGCCACTAACATTATTATGTTGGCATGGACGTAGTTACTCTTTTTTGTTTCTTTCATCTTTGTAAATAAAGAAAGTAGATTTGATTGACCTTTCCGTGGCAAACATTTTAAGTGGTTATGTGTAATATATATGGTAATCACATGGTATTGTTTTAATATTATTGCTGTCTTACAAGATGTACATTTTGTAATATAATGTAAGATGCACGTATACTGATATGTGGGGGTTGTAAGTTTGTTTTGGTGGTTTTGTGTATCTTGATCTATGGCTTTAATCCTGTTGAGCTGATAACATTTTCATGTGAGCTCTTATTGGTTAAAGGTCCGCTTGCAAGTGTTAATTATTGAGCTGTATTCCACACTGACCTGCAACAATTTTGGGGGATTTACTTGTGCTGCTTCCAACACTTTATGAATGGAGTGAAAATGTGGTGGGAACTTCCGCCTATGGAGTAATGCCATGGTATTCAAAATTGAGGCAAAAAAACTGATTTTATGTGATTTTGCCGTTGCAACACACCACCATATATGGTTGAATATCTGTAACATGGGATAGGGGAAAATAGGAAATACTACCGGATTGTTCAGAGATATATTTCATTGGGATTTCCTGAAATTACAGGAATTATATACTTACTATCCTTGACGAAGTAGCGTTTGAGCATAAAATGCATCGGCTTGCAATTTTTATGGCATTTGATGCTATTTCATACCATTTATTTTAACAGCAATACTATCCATGTCGTCATTTAATTTATTTTTTGTCCTGCCAATATATACATCATTTATACCCCTAGATACACCTATGTAAAATACGCCAAGGCTTCCCGCGGAGATGAGCTTTGTGCAGTAGACGGTAAGTTACGTACAGAAAACTGTAAAAACTAAAAGGAAAGAGGAGCAAACAAATGCTTAAAACATTAAGTTTTTTAAAACTTAAAACAGTTTTTTTTGTAAAATCATTTAATTATAAAGTAAGCCATTTTTTTAGCTTCTACCCATGGCATTTCAAACTGTAAATAACCTATTTTTGGTTAATAGATGGCGCCATCTACTGCCAAATTGAGTTAAAGGTTTGAGCGGCTGGTCTATTTTCTTCTTTTTCTGTCTGCATCGGCTGCTGAAAGCCTGATTATACATTTTTAGCTCTTTGGGCATTATGCCCACAGGGCTAAAACTTTGGGGGCACGTTCTACAGCTCAAAAGCAAACAAAATTCACTTGCAGCAAATAAATTTCATTTGCTTTTGGGCTGCAGATCAGCAGATTGAGATATCTCGATATCGGGGCATCAGATGGTGCCTTTGAAGCCCGAGATATCGATATCAGTAGTGAAGAAGTTAGTTGCACTTTGGAGATGGACCTGGAGTTCCAGCATGGTATATGTGTATTCCATGGACTATCGACAGTGTGTCAGCATTCACAAGACATTGCGAAGAGCACGTGAGTTGTCTCAGCTCATAAAAGAGCATCGGCAGATTTGAGTTTGTGAAATGTCAACTTTTACTTATTTCTCATGATTATTATTTCTTTTTTTGCATTGTAGTATTGTTCAAAGCATTTTTTTTCAGTTAGTCTTATTATTCCATGTGCTTTCGGTTCAGCTGTACTTTGCACTTTCCACATTTTTAAGTCACATTTTAAGACGAGTGTGTTTAAGTCTACAGCAGATGATCTTGGCATCTACTTTAAGCCATTGATTTTGGTGAACATCACGTCTTGTGAGATGTGATTTCCTTGTAACTTCTCTTTTGCAGATCCTCTGTTGATCGATAGTGAATCTAAGACAGCAATATAGAATATTATAATATATTCCTCTGAATGATACATTTAGCGACCAGTTGAAATTTCCATTAGTAAACTAAGGTTCACCATGCTAAAGCTGCCACCTTGCAGACCTTTGCTAATGGTGTCTACAAAATCTTGCTGGATTACAGAAAAAGCTATTTTACTTTGAAGCTATTCCCTGCTGCTTTACGTACTCAAACAATGGCATTGCCGTTGTATGAAGTGAAAATCATTTATTCAAACAATGGTATTGTCATTGTTTGCAGTGAGTTTCCTTCTCCAAAGTTGTAGCATTGCTTGAATAAACTTTGTTAATTTTCACTAAGCCTAATTCTAACCTTAACCTTACTTCTAAAGCTAACCCTAATCCTAACCCTTATTCATACCCTGTCCCTAATTCTAACCATAAACCTGTCACGATACTCCTTGATCCCTACACGCAGACACTGCCTACCTACACTGTCGGTCTTTAAAATAGCCGGAGAAATGAAACACAGGACAGACACACAGACATAGGTGTCTCTGGGGGGGGGGGTTGGGGGGAAAATGCCCTCAAAGCTATTCCATGCCCCCCATGTGCCCCCCACCAGGATTCAGCCTCCAGCTTCCCCCACATTTTTGACTGATGTATCACCGGTGTCGTACATGGTCCATCAAGAGGTCATTTGAAAGAGTGGACCCTGGCCTTTCCAATGATACCCAACATGGCCATATTCAGTGTAAAGACGATATCATAAATAATAAAATAAAACTAAACAATTTTTTTCACAGGGTGGAAATAGCTCAGCAGTGACAGGGTTAATGGTCAGACTATATATTACTTTGTGTATTATTTTTGGTTTTGCCTTGGTTTAGTTGTATATTAAGGGTTAATGGGTAGGCTTCATCCCCCACAGTATACATTTTATTTTTTCATTTGTTAATGGCATTTTAGGAGTTAATGTGTAGGCTACATGTCTCACAGTGTATACATTTCATGTTTTCACTTGATTACTGTCATTTTAGGAGTTAATGGATAGGATACATGCCCCACAGTATATTAATTTCATGTTTTCCCTTGATTAATGGCATTTTAGGGGTTAATGGGTAGGCTACATGCCACACTGTTTATTTTTTTATTTTATTTCCCTGGTTTTCTGGCATTTTATGGGTTATTATGGAAGTTAGAAACTAAAGGATCTATTCATATTTAGATTCTTTGCTTTTTGTCCCATTTTGGGGAATCAATTTCACCGAAAATATGGTGAATTCCCTAATTAGTGAATGGTCACCGTAATTTGCAAAAATTGGAGTTGCTGAAGAAGTTATCGGACGTTGGCAAAAAACGCTGAATTGCGTCAAATAAAATATTTTATTTATGTATCAGGTTATTACTACAAAAAGGTGTCATTGCAACACATTACTCTGGAATTATGGAATCTTATTTATTAATACTTATTTAGCTATTTTCAGTGGTATGATTTAGTGGCGAAAATTAATAGTGCCCCCCAGTTTAGACTGTGGTATCTTATGTGCCCCCCCTAAATATTGTTCCTAGAGTAGCCACTGCACATAGAATAAACAATGTCAAAACGAGACAAAGTTTGCAATCAGAGCAGATAAACATACAAAGCCAGGGGTCAGTACCAGAACGGATAGTCATGCAAAGCTAGGTGTCAGAAACAGAACGGATAGTCAGGCAGAGCCGAAAATCAAGGAGAGTAAGGGTTAACACTAGAGAGTAGCCAGGAAATAAAGCCACATTTCATACATGGTCAATCATCATAAATACTGGAACAGGAATCGCACTGATAGGGTTAAACTACGACAGGGCAGTGAGCATAACTCACTGCTTGGATTTTAAATCCGGTGAGCGCCGCGCCATTATGCCATGCCCTGCCCATGTCACTGACCCGCGGCTGCGATCACCGGCTTTTTCACTCAGCAGCTGCCAATCGAGCAGCAAGGACTAGCATCCGAAGGGGGACATGTGGCAAAACCTAATTCAAACCCTAACCCTAACCCTAGTTCTAACCCTAACCCTTGTTTTAACCTTAACCCAAATCCTAACCCATACTCTACTTCTATCTCTTGCCCCATTTCTAACTATAACCCTTATTCTAATCCTAACCCAGTTCTTTCTTTGAAACTACAGCGAACAACAATGTAGTTTTGTAAAATAGTATACAAAGCACTGAAATTACTCAATCTTCTATTCAAACATCAGTGGTACATTTATATGAATAAACTTCAGTAATTTCTACTTCAGTGTTCTTTAAAGCTCTTCTCAGTTATTTTATGTACTTGATGTCATTTTTTTGATGCTGCAACATTTTTTGGTCCCCATTAAACAAGATGGTAACTTTACAATATGATAATTCCATGAAGTATATTAATATATGACATAGTATTGTTCAGATCTCAGGAAAAAAATATTACAGGTTATTATGGATAGTCAATTAAACAGAATTACTGGAAATTCTAATTAAAGATTAACAGAACAGTACTCAAAGACTATAATGGTGGTCTAGAGCAAATGGGAGTTGTGGTCAAAGAAGTGGAAATAGCGCCCAGCCTGGTAGTTGTGTTTGACAGATTGATTTAATAAACTAGCACAGTAAATCTGAACTTCAAGCCCAAGATAAATTGATAATTAAAATAGACTGATGCATTGTTAATTTAGTTGACAGTCAAGTTAACCCTTGGGATACAAGCGAGTTTGTTTTATACATCCTGTGCAAATTCTCTGTAGCACAATTCCGTAACACTGTGTTCTCGTACTCGGTTATATTTCACAAAATCTATATATATGAATATGTGCATAAATATATTTATCAAAGAAACCATTTTCATTAACGGGTATAAAAAGAGCTAGCAAATTACCAAATCTTTCAAAGAGAATGCCCATGGCACAGATTAATAATAAGCATGGGGTGAGCTGGTCCTATGGAAATACACTGACAAATTAGGTTTCTGAGCAGATCGTGTGACATCCAGGGAACAGAAGAAAGGTAATGACTGTATTGCATTTGTTAAGGGTCCAAAGCAGTGGACTGAAATTCAGTTACAGTCACTAGATTTGTTTATATTTATGAGTGACCCAGGAATACTGTAAACAAGCTGCAAATAGCGAGCACAAACTTAAAGCTCAAAACATTACTGCTGCATTACAACTCGGGAGAGGGCAGAATACAGGGAGAGCTTTGGGGTCTCTCACTGTTGTACAGGGATAAGATTCAGAGGATATAATGACTGAAAATCCCTGTACAGTACAGATACAAGGTGTTACTGTAAGATATGTTTATATTCAAATGGTATGTTTTGGAAGCTGCTTTGCTAATAATCTCATTATTATCACTTCAAATCCCCACAAGCAGGAGATCTGACATTTTTATTATCGATTTTTATCACATTTCCTGTGTTTGACACAAAGGCCATTTCTGTCTGTACGCTAATAACACAGACCACATTTGAAAAAAAAGGGGGGTAAACTTTCTTTAGTATACCCCTTTAAGCCATTCCGCATCCTTCACAATTATGCTAACCACCCTGCTTTCCCTTAAATATACTGAACCTAGCCATTGTAAACATGTAACATAGGGACTATATTTCCTACATATTAATATTCTGTTAATCTCTATATTTGTGCTGTTTTTTAATATCTTGTATTTTATTACTTTGTATTTCTGTAACGACTGTAAAAATTCAATGTTCTTGAACCCAGGACATACTTGAAAACGAGAGAAATCTCAATGTATCCTTCCTGGTAAAATCCTTTATAAATAAATAAATAAATAAATTAATTAATTAATTATTATATGTCCAAATTATCACAGGACCTGTTGCGTAGAATTGTGACAACGTAATATCCTGTTTGTACACGTTTGAAATGCTGATAAAGCGTATTCAAGACTGGGCTGTACTGGTTATTATGTTCTAGTCAAAACGATTAATTATGCCATAATATTATTTAAATAATAGTGGCACAATGTGAACACTTTTCTTGAAAATTACCTGTGTTGTTGGCTGTCCTGGACAGACTGTCTGACAGTCAGACAGATCTGCTAGTTGCATTATTGGAGACTTTACCATTTTACAGAAAGCTGTGTATCAAATCACACAAACATAATTTTGTCACTTACACTATTAAACAAAATAACTCTGTTATTGTCGTAGAAACACAATTGTTATCGACAACGCTGCCAGACGGCTTCCTGCAGCAAAGAAGAATGCAGACAATTGAGACACAATTTGACTTTAATAAGGCACTCGTCTCACTGTGTTTAGCGTGTAGATTTTTGAAGAAATACCAGTGGGGGTCTGAGTTCAGTAATTCTTTACTCGTTTTGACATTTTGTCAATATTGTATTGGCAGTCCGCTTATGAGCACACTAAGGGCAATTATGTTGCCGTTGGAGGTCAGTGAATTACTCTGTCTGACATCCATCAGCATGCAAGCTGGAAACCAAGAGCTCAGCGACACTTTCACATGGGATGTCTCCCAAAAGGACGGATTTAACAGGAGCAATTTATTCTTCAGCATATGACGGTGGATCGAGCAGGCAACCTTATCCATCCATCCACCATTTCACAAAGGAAAACCAGAAGATAATTGCTGTTCCCAAGATCCCCACGATCTATAACACCCGGGTGTCACTGATAAGCTATAAATACACATCCATGAATTTGATTAATGTGTGTAACATATAAGCTCACATTGATAAATTGTCATTTACTTTGTAACATTAGCATAAATCAAGTAGTTCATCACTTTACTCACTTTGTCTAGGACTCTTTAAAAGCAAATCTAGAAAAACAAATATATATTCACATCAATTAATGCGAATCTGTCATTAACAAATGTGTAACTGGCGAGATGAGCTGTGCTAAAACACAGAAATGCAATTAGCACATAGTTTATTACCACACATAGAGGAAAACCCTACCGCCCATGAAATACAGTATCATTCTGTCCCATTCTCATTACTCATTCACTGATCAGCCACAACATTAAAACCAGTGACAGGTGAAGTGAATAACATTGATTATATGGTTATAATGGCAGGTGTCTCAGGGTGGGATATATTAGGAGAATGTGAAAAGTTAGTTCTTGAATTTCTTGTGTTGGAAGCAGGAAAAAATGATCTGAGTGACTTTGACAGGGGCCAAAGAGTGATGACTAGATGACTGTGTCAGAGTATCTCCAAAACGGCAAGTCTTGTGGGATGTTCCCGGTAGGCAGTAGTGGTGCAAGGAACACACTTCCTAACACAAGTGGTGCAAGGAAGGACAACCGGAGACCTGGTATTAAGGTCATGGGCGCCCAAAGCTGATTGATGCATGTTGAGAGCAAAAGTCACCTATATCTATGACTATTTATGTCCAAAATTAGGTCATATTCTCTGTCACAATATGTAATTAACCCCTTCACTCCCGAGATCGAGATTACTCGGTTTTTCAAAGGCACCATCGGATGCTCAATATTGCGATCTCAATCTGCAGCTGAACAGGACAAAAGCAAATTAAATTATTTATTTATTTATTCATTTATTTGCAAAGGATTTTTACCAGGAAGGATACATTGAGATTTCTCTCGTTTCAAGTATGTCCTGGGTTCAAGAACATTGAGTTGTTACAGTCGTTACAGAAATACAAAGTAATAAAAGCAAGATATTAAAAAAACAACGCAAATATACAGATTAACATTTCATGGGAAGGGCTAGAACCTTGGGTTAATTAGGGCGATTTGCAAAGTGGAAGCAGCTGGAAAGGAAGCTACAAATTTTAGACCAGCACTGTCAGTTTGTTGCAAACTAATTTTATTTGCTTTCGGGCTTCAGAACATGTTCCTAAAGTTTTAGCACCATGGTCATGATGACTGGGGTGCTAAAACTGTTTAAAATTTGCTAGGAAAGGGTCTAACAGACTTTCCCCAGCTGATAAAACACAGAGACATGAGGTGCAGTTGCTCATGTAGTAACTGTATTTTGCCAACAGATGGCAACATCTGCATTTCAAATACGTTACAACAGTAACAAATACATTGTATATATTCCCAAATATTTCTCTATAATTAGTTAAAAATTATTTTCCAAAAATAATTTGACAACGAAGGGGTTAAGTGTTCACTGGGATATATATCTATCCCGTTATAAAATATTGGCTCAATTGTCAGCAATCGCACAATACTCGATAATGGAAACATCATTTCTTGGTTGAATACCAATTAGAGCCAAGAACAACGAGAAACATTGGAAGAACTCATTCTTCTCTGGCTACCGGTAACCTAGTGGTTCCTATTGAAAGTGGGTTTGGGTCGAAATCTCTACAACCAGTTTCCCTAATGCCAAAATTCCGATGGCCAACTTCCCTACACAGACAACTCCCTGACGGCCAACTTCCAGAGATCCAAAATCCCAGCAGCTAACACTAACCCTACTCCCTAACCCCCTATACCTAGCCCTAACCCTAACCCCCTAAACTTAGCCCTAACCCCATAACCCCCTAAACCTAGCTCTAACCCTAGCCCTAACCCCCTAATCCTAACCCCCTAA
Organism: Leptobrachium leishanense; assembly: GCA_009667805.1. NCBI lineage: Eukaryota > Metazoa > Chordata > Amphibia > Anura > Megophryidae > Leptobrachium > Leptobrachium leishanense. Next base: position 72,782,448 of record CM019065.1, read on the forward strand.
ACCTAACCCTAACCCCCCTAAACCTAGCCCTTATCCTAAATCCCCTAAACCTAGCCCTAACCTCCTTAAACCTAGGGTTAGGTTGTTAGTATTAGGGTTAGCCACTGGGATTATGGATGTCTGGAAGTTGGCCGTGTAGGAAACTTGGTATGTCCGGCACTTGTTCTGTCTGGAAGTTGCTTGTGTAGGGAAGTTGGGATGTCCGGCACTTGTTCTGTCTGGAAGTTGGCCGTCGGGATGTTGGCATTAGGGAACCTGGCTGTAGGGATTTTGTCCGGCACCCATTGAAAGTATGTACAGAGTATAGGTGTGTTACATCAGTAATTCTCTTCAAAACATCCTGTATTGTCTATGAATTGTCAATGACCCTTGCTTCGTTGCATCAATATTGGAACACGCAATACGGCTATGAATACGTAAGGAACAGAAGCCAAGGTCTATTCATCTAGAAGATTGTAATTTCCCGCAAGAATAGGGCCGTCAATTCCTCCTGTATCTGTTGGTGAAATACTAACCTTTTTTTTTGGTGTATTGTAGAATTGTCTTGTACAAAAGTACAATGGGGAAAGACAACTCAACGCAGCGAATGTGTTGGCACTTAATAAATAATAATAATATTTAAATGTATACAAAACAATGTAAAAAATCTGTAATACATATAAAATCCAACACTGTCTGGAATAATACAGCAAGATCTTGCCACTCACAAAATGTAATCATAGATTTAAATGCCCAAACTCTATTTTATACCATTACGTAATATTTTTCTACTTCCAAGAAGAAATCGAATCTAACACAATCTACATTGAAGACGTCTGACAAGTACCCTGACTCTTAAAGAACAAAGCCGTGTAACACTTCCACTTTTCAATTTTACAGTGCAGTATGTTTTTCATTAAAAATATAATTTAAAGGACTGGGTAATTGACCTGCGTTTGATTAAGGCAGGCTCTGTTGGCTTAAGTTGATGAATAGGTAATATTATCACAAGACAGTCAATGTTGGGAAGTCATGGGACATAACACTGTTAAGAATTATTAGTTCTTCAATCCTTGACACCAAATTATGTCTATCCTAATATCACGCTAGCCACTACAGACGTGCATTCATTTCTAGTTTAAGCTTTTCATTACCAGTCCAAAAAATAAGAAAAATATTCTTGTATTTAATTATACCTTCATACGCTGCTTTATGAGCGTGTGGTGGTAGGGATGTAATCCAATAGAAAATGTATTTTGTTTTGGGCTTTTTCACTATTAATTTATAATGATTCAGATTTATATGTCTAAGGTTAGCCTTTGTGGCGTGGGCGTGTGTGGTGGTGTTGGGTGTGCAACATGTGTGGTAGCACATAAGACTGGGAGAGAATATCCAAAGCATAAAGGAGGAACAACACTCACCTACCAAAAGGTCTAGATCTAGGCCACACAGACCAGGGTGAGTCAAACCCCATATCACATAGAAAAAACAACCTTTTTCACTTGAAGCTGAAATCCTGTGATGTCATCATTGTAATGCAGCTCCTTCATGGTCCATCCTGAGTGCCCAGTAGTTACCTGAACTGAAACGTTGTGATGTCATCAATGTAATACAGATCCTTCATGGTCCATCCTGAGTGCCCAGTAGTTACCTGAACTGAAACGTTGTGATGTCATCAATGTAATACAGATCCTTCATGGTCCACCCTGAGTGCCCAGTAGTTACCTGAACTGAAACGTTGTGATGTCATTATTGTAATACAGATCCTTCATGGTCCATCCTGAGTGCCCAGTAGTTACCTGAACTGAAACGTTGTGATGTCTGTCATCATTGTAATACAGGTCCTTCATGGTCCATCCTAAGTGCATGGTCCTGTCTGTTTTTTTTTAGCGACGGAGAGAGAGAGACACGAGCAGAAACATGCTGGGTCTGCCATTGAAGAGGGAGGATGAGGGAACCGATTCCCCCAGGGTGTACAAGAAGGACATCGTGCTCTCTGCAACCTGATTTCCTCCTAGAGGACATACGCTCATCATGCTATTGTGACGAGCCGCAAATCACAGCGCAGACCAGATGCTGGAAAAAGCCGACAATCTGACGAATGGGCTAAAAAAAAACAAAAAAAACCACAATACGATTGAAAGTACGCTGTTTGCAAAAAAGCTACTGAACAAAAATGCCTTGAATTGACATATAAGATCCTATGAATGATAATAAAAAAAATTGTTACAGAAAAATCCATAAAACATAAAAATTTGCTGAAAAAAATCCTGAAAAACGCCTAAAAGATTCTAAAAAAAAATCAATAAATAAAGAGACTTTTTACTGCAGATTAAGAGAATAAATGGTTTATTAGATATTGGATAAAAACGGGAATATTTTTAACATTGAAGCCTATAGGGTTCGCCTGAATAAACCTGACGAATGAAACCACCGAACAGCTGGGCACTTCAGTATTCTCTTAATAGGGTAACCATTGCTTCTCTATGGGGTATTTCACTGCCGTCGAACAGGCACCGTACTTGCTGGCAGTTTGCCAAAATTTGGCGGAACTGCCTGCTCTGTGAATAGCCGAATGGCCCCAAAATGTCTCTGTACGGGGAAATCCCCTGTTCAGTGACATTTCGGGACCATATCGGCTCTTTCTGAATAAACCCTTTAGTATTTTTTAACAGACCTTTTAATTATTTAATTTTTAAATAATCTTTTCTATTATTTAGACACGTTTTTGATACTTTTTATTGATGTAAATTCCGCTTAGGAGGTTTTTTTTTAATCAGTTCGGCAGAATTCAATTTCAGCGCAATTCAGCGGTTATTTCGCTGATGCCCGACAATGGCTTCAGCTACTCCATTTTCTGCAAATTATAGTAAACATTTGCTGAATAGCGAATTCACAATATTTTCAGCAAAAATGAATCGCCGAGGGTGCTGAAAAGCAAAGTACCGAAATTGCAAGCAATTCCGGTGCTTTGATAATAGACCCTTATGTGATTTTCTTTCTACTCTAAGGGCCCTATTACATTCTTCACGCAAAAACGCACTCGCAACACGTGAATTTTTGCTCGAAGCGTTAAACGTTAACGCGCATAAATCAACGCTGGTATTACAATCCTCGTGCATTTTTTCATCCGTCAAAAAATAACGCCAGGAAAATGGACGCCACAAACGCGTGCGCAGCAATGTTGCTCGCAGAGATCAGTGTGCGGACTGTTTTTTTCACACGATTCAGCTAATCAGAATTAAGAACCACAATTGTCTCGCGTTCAGTTTTTGCGCCTGCCAAAAGTCAATCTGCGTATATATGCTGCAGCAATACCAAAATACACACACAACTCAAATTTATTGGTTTGGTATGTGTAGAATGTGTAACTATGCTTTGCTGTGTATTTTTTTTCGGGCTGGTGTATTTGGTCTCGGCCAGGTTGATAGAATTTGCCATTAACACCAGCTTTTAGGCTGGGGTCAGACAGCGCACTTTTAACGTGCGTTCTGGCGCACATAATTACGGCCGCACTAGCAGCAGATGACGGGCAATGACGGCCAATATACGATGTACGGCCGCACAAAAGTCTGGCCGTGCAACGCAAGTGGAATTTGAACGCATTTTTCTGAGAACGCTGAACCGCTAGTACTGACGTACTGAGTGCGCAGCTGCAGCATAGCGGCGTGTTTGCGTGATTAGGAGATGTCAGACGCTGCTAATGTCCAGCCTACATAACGTCCAGACGCAAAAAGAGTTTTATTGACGATCCGTACAAAATCACGACCGACAATGCGCGTCATCTGACCGTTTTTGCGCATTCCGTGAAAAAATACGTCAATGCGTTCGGATGCACTTTTTCACGTTCGCGGGGAAAAATGCTTTCGTCTGACCCTAGGCTAAGGAGTTGCTAAAATTATGCGCGCAAAGGCAGTGCGTTACAAACTGCGCATAGATTGTCATACCTTCCGCGTACCAGCGCACAAACGCATTTGCGCTCACAATGTCTAGTATAGGACGCGCGACGTACAGTAAGGCTAGGGTCAGACGAGCGTGATTTCTACGGACTGTACGTCCTTGCACACGGACGTACGTCAGTACGGAAGATACAGTAGTGGCCACACAGTCCGTTTATTCACTGACGTATATTTTGACGGATGTAGGAGAGAAAATAAATTAAAAATCAAAACCATTTTGTCCGTGAAAAATGCTGGACGTATAAATGCAGTCCGTCTGACCACGTTCCATCACTCACACACAAAGCAATGCGGACGTTGCAGACGCAGCGCACTTTGTGCGACCGTTGTATTAGTTGTACGTTCTTGCCTGCCTTGCATCCGTGAGCCGCGGCCGTTGTGCGTCCGCAGTTCAGTGCGGACGTACTTCATGTGTCAGGCTCCAATGGGCTTCCTGTCATGCTATCACGGACGTACTTTTAGGCGCAATCACGGACGTGAACACTACGCTCGTCTGACCCCAGCCTAAGCTCGCGCAGGTTCACCCGCGGTAGACGTATACGTGCGTTTGTTGCGCTGACATTGTAATACAACGTTCAGCGCAAAGGGTTTTGCCCCTCGCATTAATGCGTTTTTGCGCGAAGAATATTCTAGAGCCCTAAGGTAATATTAGCTGAATAGTAACCTGAGAGCAGCAATCCAATTAATAATAAATGAATAATAATGTACTAATAGACTGTGTTTCAAACCTATGTGATCTGATACCTTTAGCTATATGTCTTCTTTAAATATAAAACAAGTAATGTATTTAATCATGACTTCTACAGTATCAAGCAATTAAAAATCATTAGCTTGGTAAAGAGAAAAAATGCTTACCTTGTCATTTATTTACTAAAACTGACACAAGCGCAACGTTCAATAATAAATTAGGTATTTTTGCCTTAAGGGAAAATTTGCATGATTATTGTATCACCCAGAATTCTGAGTAATATCTTATTTTAGAAAGAAGCAGAATCATATTGAGGTTTGCAGGTTAGCTAGAAGCAATGCTTTGTCACTCAGTAGGCACTATTCAGAATGCACCAAAATTTCAGTGAAATTCACTATTCACCGTAGGGTCCCCAGAGTGCGCCGAACATGGAGTCGCCGAACCTGCCGAACTGTCTGAAGGGCGCCGCCGAACTGACTGCCGGCCTGATCGCCGAACGCCGCTGAACTGCAGAAAAAAAAATAACTATGCTATTCTTATAATAGATGTTCAAACCAATAAAAATGTATGAAAATGTATGGAAATAATAAAAAACAAAAACGCCTTTTAAAAAAAATAAAAAATTTTAGCTAAAAAAATACATGCAGGTGTTCTAAAAAAATAAATAAAATGATGGTTTGCTGAAAATGAAACAAATAAAAGGTTGAATTAAAAAAAATACATTCACCCGAACGGTGAATGTATTTTTTTTAAATTAAATCGTTTATTTGTTTCATTTTCAGCAAACCATCATTTTATTTATTTTTTTAGAACACCTGCATGTATTTTTTTAGCCAAAATTTTTGTTCAGTTCGGTGCTTTCTTAATAACCCTTAGTATGAAGCAGCTCCAAAAAGTTTATTATGCGTATTGAATTTAGGCAGATATAGAAATAATAAAAAAAATATATAAATATATATATATATATATAGCATTATACGCATTATAGTAAGAGCAGCCGTTTACTAATGGTACAATGTTAATACTGTAAAAACTAAATAACAAAAGGGAAAAAAAACATATACTAAAGCCACAAAGATGTTTTATACCATCATTTCTTCATCCAACAATTTGGTTGTCCAAAGAAATGTATTTATAGAAAAATATGTAGTATAATATTATGTCGGCTTCCCCAATTAGATTAGAGAAAAAAAATGTTTCTTTCCAATTACTTGTTTTCTTTTTACATATCTCTAAATGTTACGGAGTTAAAAAAGATTTGTTCAAAGGCTGTTGCGATACTAAACCCTACAGCAAGCTTTAAATTGGTCCACTCTGTGTCCTTTGCTTACAAATCATTATACTCTGGAGCCCTATCGTCCATGGAAGCATCTCAATTAAGAATACAGATTCGCTGCCTGCGTTTCAAAAAAAACAAAACATCTAGAAAGTATCCTAAAACAAAATCTACTGTTTCCGCATTGCTCATCCTGATAAACTAAAGGCAAAACTGGAAAATGGAAAAATAATAAATTAATACATTTTACAGACAGTAAAGAACGAAACACAATAAAACCGAAAAGCTCCTTTTTTATTTTAAGAATAAATCATTTTGTCAGCCGAATATCCTTAAATAGAAGACAACATTGAAAAAAAGAACAATGTGAAAGTGACGGCAAGGTGCAAAGAGAAAATAAAAAATTTTTTGTATTCTGGAAATGAGCAAGCTTTATGTGGAGACCGTGGAGACACAGGTTCGAATCCCGGCAAGAGCACCTCTCCAGTAAGCGTCCTTGGGTAAGACTAGTAACGGTACATACTTGCCACCCACGACATTCTTGAAAACGAGAGAAATCTCAATGTATCCTTCCTGGTAAAATACTTTCTCAAAAACAAAACTTGAGATACATCTAAATTATGAAGAAATATATTTAATAAAATGATGTGTGTGTAATTATACGGGTGAAGAGAATACAAAGAAAAACAAATGTTTCAGGTATCCTACCAAAATTCTTTGATGGGAAGATAAGGAAATATGAAGGGCTCTAATATAATATGTTATTCTGCAATAGTAATCACCAAATCTTACATTTAAATAAATTATCGTGTCTTGTACCTTGCAGTGATGGCACAAATGGATTCAAGTGCAGCAATCGTGCTCAAAACAACTTTAGCTTATTTGAAAGATCTCCCAATTCTCGCTATACATTCAGGATTATTCAGAGAGCTCTCCTGTTTACCACAATTCGGCGAGTCAAATTCGCCGACCCTGTGGTGAATTCAGCAATCACCGCAGGGTCCCTGAAGTGCAGCGAACAACACGCCGAATGCATCCGAAAAAAACACAGAAATATCGCCGTAGCGATCGGAAAAACCGCCGCATCGATCTAAAAAAAACTATGAAACATCGCTGACTGTATCTGCTGAATCGATCTGAAAAAAGCCACCGACCCACCGAGCAGCTGTCAGAAAAAGCCGACAAGCCGCCGAACAGGGTAAAAACAACCGCAATGTTTAAAAGGCGTTTTCAAAAAAAGTACTACATGAAAGTGCCTTTGAGTAATATATAAGGTCCTATGAATAATAATAAAAAAGGGCTGTTACAGGAAAAAAAAAAAAACAGCTTAAAAAAAAAAAAAACTGGAAAAAACATTGTCGAAAAAATCCTGAAAAATGTTAAAGAATGCTAAAAAATAAATGAAGAGACTTTTTGCTGCAAATTAAAAAAAAATGTACAGATGAATAAATATTAAATAAAATCGGGGAATTTTTTTAACATTGAAACCTATGGGATTCGCCTAATTCAACCTGTCGAATGAAAGCACCGAAAACAGGGCATTTCATTGACATTTTGGTGCTGTTCTGTGTTCTCTAAATAGGTTAACCATTGCTTCTCTATGGAGATTTCCCTGCCTCCGAAGATGACAGTAATTTCGTTGTCAATTTTCCAATATTTGGCGAACTGCCAGCTTTTTGAATAGTGAATGGCCACGAAATTGCACCGTATGGGGAAATTCACTGTTCGGTGCAATTCGGTGGCCAGTTCAGCTCTCTTTGAATAACCCTGATTGTGTTAACCAAACTGCTGACAGGTGGATATTTATTCATAAAACCCTTGTAAAGAAATCTTCCTGAGTTTCCTGGTTGCTCTCTGTGTTGTGGCATGCCACATGATGCGTTTCCCTGGGGAGTGATTTATGGCGCCGGCAGCAGGAGACACTCCCCCCAGAGCTGTGCCTGTATCTGAACTAAACATTGCCACACGGTGAGAAGCAAGTGATGTAAAGATACTGTGGGAGGGGAGAGCTTACAACACAAAAGATCACACAATGGATGCTCCTAGTAACACAAATATTTTTTAACAGAGCATACAAATGAAAAAAAGCCCATGTAAGATATCAGCAACATAAAATAAACACAATAAGGGCATTTCCTGTTTGGTGGTAGTGGCCCTTTAACACAAAAAAGTGTTTAAAAAAATTGTTTCTTACCTCTAGTCCTGGAGAGTGCAGAGGACGGTGCAATCCTCTGCCTCCTCTCACTGCAAGCAGAAGGACACTGAGCACAAATAGTCCCCATTGACCTTCTGCTGTCCCTACATGCCCCTGCTTCTTCAGGGCTTGAACAAGTTTGTATGTTCTAGGACTCCAGGAGACAATACCAGAGGTAGCATGAGGCAGTGCTGCTGGTATCTGCTCCCAAAGATAGATAGATAGATAGATAGAGGTACATGTGTAGTTATGTCTCTCCTGTTGTGTTGTTACTCATACTTGACATTTCTGCCTATCCTTTTTTTAACGCCTTCACTACTGTAGTTGCGTACACATGATCAGCAGTACCAGACACAGCAGCCTGAGATTGTGTTACCACAATCTGGAGATATGCTGTATCATTGTAAATAAAATATATTTGTTGCAAATTAATTTTGTTTACAACTAGGCTCCAGAAGGGACCCCCAAAGTTTTAGGACTTCTGCCATGAGACTTGAGTTTCCACAACAGTTTTTATAAGAGAATATCCGTGTGCAACACGTAGATATTCACTTGCTGCAGCACGGAGCCCAAGCTGCAATAGCTTCTTTTGGCCTGCAGATGGCAACGTCTGCCTATTAAAAAGGGAATAGTACAGTAAATCATGCATTAATTATATATTGGGACTATTCCCACTTTATAATTGATAAAAAGAGATTTTTTTAAAAAAAAATAATCCACTGGTTCCTTGCAGAGGACTTCTGGAAAATCACTTACACTTACATGCCTATTCAAAGAAAGGTGAAACTCAGGAGAATGACTGGAGAAGTGAAAATTCTAGGTCAAAATAGCCAAACCAGAAATATTCTCCCATTTATCTCACTTTCCAAATCAGCTATTTGGTCTAAATTGTTCTCTTCTCCTGCCAGTTCTCCTGTTTTTCACCTCTCTCTGAATAGGCCTGATAGTAGTGAAGGGGATAAAGCTAAGTCAATATAAAAATCTCGGCAAAGCATACAATAATCAAAAAAAAATAAACCAAACTTGGGGAAAAATAACAAACTTAAGAAAGAGCAGGCACACTGGACTGTCTTGTAATAAACTAGCCTTTACACAAAGGACACATTCACAGAGTATTTAGAAACGATGATGATTTACTGTATCAGGAAGTATCAGAAGAGGTTTTGTGACTTTAAAGCTTATCCAATTTAAAATGACTTATTTATGTCTGATGTTCCTAAGGAAAGAGATTGATGTAGCCTAAAGCTTTAAATGCAACTTTGCTTTTAAATGCAAATATTATAACAAGTATAACACACAAAGGCGTGAACTATATCAATTATTCCTGTTAGGCATATGTAAAATATCTTGTTTGTCTGGTAGCGTTTAATCTGAGCTTCGAAAGCAGGATTCCGGAGCAGAGAATGGCATAATTAAACACAAAAACTGGTTTGATGGTTAACGTTTTAAAAGGGCTCTGATTCATTCATAATGAATGTAATATAAAACCAGAAAACAACAAGAATTTTTATACAATTTTCACCTTGAATATAATTTTTCACCTTGTTAAAGAAAAACACAATACAGCTATTGTCATTGTAATGCAAGATTGAGAAGGACAATAGTTCTAGGCAGCAGACACACAGGTTTGTTCAATTATACCATTATCATTTTTTATACAGGTTAATTCAAAGAGATTCGGAAAGTCACCGCACGTTCGGTGACTTTTCGTTCTCTTCGATTCGGTGCGAATCGGCTTTCCCATTTCGGCGACCCTGCGGTGTATTCAGCAAGCACCACAGGGCTGTCGAAGTGCAGGGAAAAGCTGCAGAAAACCCGGCGAAAACCCGCAAAAACATCTGGATTAACCTGCCGAAGACGCCGGAAAAACCTGAGCAGGAGCCGATCACACGCAGAGCAACTGCCGGAAAAAGCCGACACCGCAGATGAATGGAGTGAATAAATTAGCAAAACAGGTTGCTTGAATGTCTGAAAAGTGAAACGCTGTTTGCAAAGAAACTACTGAGTGAAAATGTCTGAAATTTACATATGAGGTCCAGGAAATGATAATAAAGAGGGCTGTTACAGAAAAAAGAAGTAAACTTAAAAGAAAAAAAAACTAATCGGACTTTTTTTAAATAAAAAATCCCGAAAAATGCTTAAAATATCCTAAAAAATCTATAAATAAAGAGACTCTTTACTGCAGAATTTTATAATGAACGGTTTATTAGATATTGAATTAAAATGGGAATATTTTTAACATTGAAGCCTATGAGATTCTCCTGAATAAACCTGTCGAATGAAGCAACCGAATGGCAGGGCATTTCGGGAACCTTTCACTGCTGGTTTGTGTTCTCTGAATAGCCGAAGCAGTGCTTTTTTATGGGGATTTCACTGCCCTCGAACAGGCACCGTATGTGAAGGCAATTCGCCAGGATTTGGCAAATTGCCTGCTCTCTGGATAGCCGAATGGCCAAGAAAGGTAACCGAACGTTGATTTTCAGCGTTCGGTTACCTTTCTCCAGCCATTCAGATCTCTTTGAATTACCCTGTTTGAATTACCCTGATAACATACTTTAGCCATTTATTTTAAAGTGCAAGAATATATATTCAGCCTTTATTCTTTCAAATATGTCTACACGTTATGTTTGTGCGAATATTAATACTGCTACATCCTAAAGACTGGAAATTAATGAATGTCAAAAACTATTAACTTTATTAAGCATAATCTATCAGGGTTATTCAGAGAGCGGTGAAAAGCAGGAGAATGACTGGAGAATGAAAAATTCTAGGTCAAAATAGCCAAACCAGAAAAATTTTCCCTTTCATCTCACTTTCCAAATCGGCTATTTTGACCTAGAATTTTTCATTCTCCAGTCATTCTCCTGCTTTTCACGCTCTCTGAATAACCCTGTAGGTCAAAATAGCCAAACCAGAAAAATTCTCCCAATTTATCTCATGCTCCAAATCAGCTATTTTGACATGCAGGGTTATTCAGAGAGCGGTGAAAAGCAGGAGAATGACTGGAGAATGAAAAATTCTAGGTCAAAATAGCTGATTTGGAAAGTGAGATGAATGAGAGAATTTTTCTGGTTTGGCTATTTTGACCTAGAATTTTCCATTCTCCAGTCATTCTCCTGCTTTTCACCTCTCTCTGAATAACCCTGTAAATGTGTAAGTGCTTGAAAAAGATTTGATCGGAGAAATGGCATATAATTAATCCTGTACAGAGTTTATCAAAAAATTTAAACTACAGATGAAATTATATCTTGTTTTTAACATATATAGGTTCTTTGAATTGCTGTGATGTGCAAATGGCTTCTGCAATAATAAACCTTATTTGTTATTGTGTGGAGGCTTTTTATCTAATTTTTTGCCCTCCACCACAACCCAAATAAGTACTAATATATATATATATATATATACACACAAACACACCAATGCTATCTTGCTTTTTGCTGTAATTTATATGTGTGTATATATACAGTATAAATATATATATATATATATATTTATTATGTAGAATTTAACACATAAATCTACGTTTCAATCTGCGAATGGACTTTTCTCAAGACAGTCACGGACTGAAACATCGATTTAGGTGATAAATAAATTCTATAGCTTGGATATACAGACCTCGCAGTGTGTGCTCATACCTTGTTCTGTATTTATCCTGTGGCCGTCACCGTGTGCGAAAAGGCGACATACAGGGAGGAAGTTTGGCATTGCAGGACTCTGGGATAGATAGATAGATAGATAGATAGATAGATAGATAGATAGATAGATAGATAGATAGATAGATAGATGATACCTAGATATAAAGAGGGAAAGATGGATGCATAGATAGATATATAGAAGGAAAGTTGGATGCATAGATAGATATATAGAAGGAAAGTTGGATGCATAGATAGCTATAAAGAGGGATATTTATTTATTTATTAAGTATTTTACCAGGAAGGATACATTGAGATTTCTCTCGTTTTCAAGTATGTCCTGGGTTCAAGAACATTGAGTGGTTACAGAAGTACAAAATAGTAAAATGCAAGATATTAACACAAAACCAAATATACAGATTAACAGAAAAATAAATATGTAGGAAATAAAGTCATTATGTTACATGTTTACAGGTGCATTTCGTATTGAGGTATGTTAATAGGGAAGTCTTAAGGGACTTTAGACTGGGGGAAGATTTGATGGTGTCTGGGAGGTTATTCCATATTTGTGGTGCTCAGTAGGAAAATGAGGATCGAGCCACTTTCTTTTTGTATTGTGATTATTGCAAGTAAGGTGCTGGTCCTGGATCAGAGGTTATAGGATGAGGGAAGTGGATAGATAGATGACTAGATAGATAGATATAAAGAGGGAAAGATGGATGCATAGATAGATAGATAGAGGGAAAGATGGATGCATAGATAGATAGATAGAGGGAAAGATGGATGCATAGATAGATAGATAGAGGGAAAGATGGATGCATAGATAGATATAAAGAGGGAAAGATGGATGCATAGATAGATAGAGGGAAAGATGGATGCATAGATAGATATAAAGAGGGAAAGATGGATGCATAGATAGATAGAGGGAAAGATGGATGCATAGATAGATAGAGGGAAAGATGGATGCATAGATAGATAGAGGGAAAGATGGATGCATAGATAGATAGATAGAGGGAAAGATGGATGCATAGATAGATAGAGGGAAAGATGGATGCATAGATAGATAGATAGAGGGAAAGATGGATGCATAGATAGATAGAGGGAAAGATGGATGCATAGATAGATAGACAGGTGTACACAGATGCATTCTTAGGTATGACTATTTGTGAATAAATGTGTGTGTTTCTTTAGAATTTCCCTCCCTGTGAAGCTGTTTTTTGTCAGATTTTTAAATTTCTTAAAAAATAAGCTTCAATATACAATATCTAAAAATGCACATTGGAAAATACAATAAATGGTTAAATACAATTGGAAGTAATGTCTGAAACATTCATCGTGCAGATTGTAAGCTCAGCGAGCAGTAGCCCAGTCATCTTTTTTTGTCTGTCATTTATCTCTTTTGCTTTTTCTTGTTACATTATTATTGCAAAATGCTGCTGAAAATGGTGACGCTAACACTAACACTAACAACAACTCCCACCTCTTTCCACCTTTAACGCATTCCAGGATGACCTTACTGTGAAAAAAATGTAAAGTATCAAATCATGTGGCGTGAAATGACAGGCGGCGTCGGGTGATGTACATTTCCCTTAGTTACACATTTACCTTGTTGCAAATATTGGAAAATAAAACAAACATCTTTGTTAAGTGGATAAAGGGAACGTAGACCTAAAACCCCATTTAGACTCTTTGCTTCTGACCTTCACTGTGTTTTGATGGTTTGGTGCTTCCTTGGCCAGTTTCTGCCTGCATTTGAATCGATTAAACCTTGATCTCATTTATTATCTCAGGAAATGGTCTCAAGGTCACAGGGCTGGAAATTTAATTATGGTGGCAGTATATTAAGTGGCACATTTAAAGATGCTGAATTGCAGTAATTAATTTTTTGGATGGTGGTCTCTAGGGAGCAGGTTTTTTTTCCCCAGTGGGTGTTCAGGCATTTATCATGACCATTGAGCTTGACAGCTGTCTTTTAGCTTTTAAACTGCTTCATTATTCTTCTTTTACGGCTGCCTTTAAAAACACTAGACAACTATATCCCCTTTTTATTGTAATATATGTCATCTGCTTGTATTAAGCTATGCTTCACCTTTGCAATAAAACATCATTCTCAGGTTGCCACAAGCTACTGTACCGAGTCTTATTTCTAAGCTGAGACAACAATTACCCTTCACTGACATCTAGTGTCAAGGTATGAGATATAGTTGGCATCTCAAATCCATCGTCGAGCGGTAATGTAGCTTTTTCCCTCGTGATCGAGTCTTAAGAAAGATGCAAGAGTCTGTCCAAATGCGCCGAATGTCACACTTTAGAGAAGTGGCATCTACAGGATCTGTCTGTCTATCTACACATAATGTAACACATAAGCAGGAATAGTCCGGTATGAGAAAAAAGAAACAATGAAACAAACAGGGGAAGAGATAATGTAAGGTGAAATAAGCAAGAGCTAATTGGAGGCTTGAGTGGGTGGTTATCAACAGCATAACAAAATCGGACAACTCGTAATAAAAATGTGAAGGACAGTATTTTTTATTATTAATATTATTATTATTATTATTATTATTATTATTATTATGCTTTATTTATATTTATTTATTTATTTATAAAGTGTTTTACCAGGAAGGATACATTGAGATTCCTCTCGTTTTCAAGTATGTCCTGGATTCAAGAGCATTGAATTGTTACAGTCGTTACAGAAATACAAAGTAATAAAATGCAAGATATTAAAAAAAACAACACAAACATACAGATTAACACAGAAAATAAATATACATAGTTACATAGGCTGAAAAAAGACGTCCGTCCATCGGGTTCAGCCTCTCACACATCACCTACTGCTGTTGATCCAAAAGAAGGCAAAAAACCCAGTCTGAAACGCTCGCCAATATGCAACATACTGGGAAAAAATTCCTCCTTAGCCCCAGAATGGCGTCAGATTTCTCCTTGGATCAAGAAGCTTTTACCCACATATTAAATATTATAACCCTTAATTTTATGGTTTTGAATGAAGTCATCCAGTCCTTTTATTTATATTTATATATATATATATATATATAATATAATAGTCATTATGTTACATGCTTACAGGTGCATCCTGTATTGAGGTATATTAATAGAGATCTCTTAAGTGACTTTAACCCCTCAAGGACAGGAGTAATTTTACAACTTCGGCGCTCTTTCGGGAGTGAAGTTTGCTGAAGTTTTTGCTCATCATGTTTAAACGTGGTTTTAAGTCACATATTATGATACCACCCAGACAAATTATATATCGTTCTTTCCGGCAGACTCGGCAGATTAATAATATATCATAATTATATATAAAGGTCATGTCCTGCCAGAATGCTATAACAAAAAATGTAAACAAATGTGAATTTTCAATAAAATTCAATCATCCACAGTGTGTAAAGTGTTTTTTTTTTCACATTTTATTATCCAATCCTTTGCGGTTATATTCTATGGCGTAGACTTGGGAACCTTTTTTTTTTTGGGGGCGGGAAATTACGTGATTTTAGCTAAACCCCCTCAAAAAAAATCATTGGTGAAGCATCATTGTTCACATTATAATTGAAATGTGAACAATAATGCTGCATCAAAAAAAAAACACGTTTTTATTTTTTAATTAATTAATTGTTTTATTATTTTTATTTTTAACCCTTTTAATTTACTTTGATCATTGTCATGTTTGGAAAGGCCATGCTCAGACCTTTCCATCGATATCAGGCATGACCCCCTAGCTGCCACCGATCAGGAGATAAAGGGGTTCAAAGAACCCCCCTATCTCCTGCATGGGATTTCCTTAGGAAATCCCTTTGCAGCTAGGGGCTTCCCAGTTAACTGACATCATGGCGCATGGCGCGATGAGTCAGTTGACGCGGGGGGGGACCCAGAGGGGGGGCTGCCATCCAAGATGGCGGCCCCCACCGGAAATAGGCCACGATCGGGCACAAATTAGTGCCTGGTCGCAACCTGGCAACTAATGGGTTAACTCCCATACATCGCTGGAAAGGTCAGGCTGTGACCGTTACAACGATGCTGGCCACAGCCTTGTAGCCCCCGGCGATGGGAAGATAGAGGGATCCGAAGGATCCCTCCCCTCCAGGCGCTTCCCCATGCTCCGGCGGGCTGACGTCAGTGCGCCGGGAGGCTAGAAAAGACGCAGATCAGGCTTCATCGAAGCCAGATCTGCGTGGGAGCCGCCGGGGAGGTAAGTATAACCTCCAGCTGGGCTCCTAACGTCGAGGACGTTCCATACCATCCTGCGACGTTAACCCTTTCACTGCTGAGGACGTGTGGAGAACATCCTCATTGACTCCTAAGGAAAGATAGGGGGTTCTTTGAACCCTGATATTTCCCGACTGTTGGCAGCTAGCAGGGTCATTTTTGGCCAGAGCATGGCCTTTCCAATGATAGCAAACATGACCACAAAGTTTAAAGTAAAGAAAATAAATAATAAAAATAATAATAAAAAAAAATTGTTTTTTTAAGACGTGAAATGGCTCAGCAGTGAAGGGGTTAAAGCCCGCTAAATGCAGGATGGCATGGAACGTTAAACTGGGGAAGATTTGATGGCGTCTGGGAGGGGATTCCATATTTGCGGTGCTCTGTAGGAAAATGAGGACGAGCCACTTTCTTTTTGTATTGTGGTATTGCAAGTAAGGTGCTGGTCCTGGATCAGAGGTTATAGGATGAGGGAACTGCTAGGGGAAGCAGCCTATTCAGGTAGGGTGGTAGCGTAGCTTCCCAGAAAAACTCTTAAACACCAGGTTGGAAAGGTGAAGGGTGCGTCTAGAGTCCAGCGACAGCCAGTTTAGTTCTAAAGCCAGCAGATTCAATAACAGATTCAATAGCACCATACAGGGCAAGAGGACACAGAGGCAAGGGGATGGTTACTGGTACATTGCAATATAAGAATAACTGAACAATACAAAACTTAACAAAGATGCTATAGTCAGATCGGAGGACCCTGTTGCAGAAGGAACATACAATCTATAAGGGAATTGGGGTTGTGGAGACACAAGGGTGGGAATTATTTTACATAGTTACATAGGTTGAAAAAAAGCTGTGCATCCATTGGGTTCAGCCTTTCAAACATCACCTGTTGATCCAAAAGAAAGCAAAAAACCCAGTCTGAAGCACTGGCCAGATATAGAACATACTGGGAAAAAATTCCTTCTTGACCCCAGATTTCTCCCTGGATCGAGAAGCTTTTACCCACATATTATATATTTTAACTCTTAATATTCTGTGTCTGCAGGAAGTCATCCAGTCATTGTTTAAAAGTCTGTACAAACTCTGACCCAACCACCTCAACAGGCAGAGAATTCCACAGCTTTATTGTTCTCACTGTAAAATAACCCTTCCTATGCTTTAGGCTGAATTTCCTTTTGTCCAGTCTAAATGGGTGACCCTGTGTCCTGTGTATAGTCCTGTTAATGAATAGGTTTCCAGTCAATGGTTTATAATGGCCCCTTTGTCTTGTTTATATTATATATAAATTATATTATTTGACTTATTTGAATAAAATCGAATGAATCCCATAATATGTTAGACACAATATGATGCAGGGTTTACGCAGTATAGTGAACTTTTTATCATCAGTTTCACATTCCAAGACCAATGCAGTTACTCATCTTTCGATGAAATATCACCTCTTGGGATCCAGTGGCAAGCATGACTATGGCACTGGTCCACAAGGGTCTTGGCATGGTGTGCTATTTCGCAAACCTGCATGCAATTGGCTCTCAGTAATGGCACATCAACTCCATTGTCACCTCCTTGGTTGTCACTGATTGGCTATAGCAGAACAGTTGGCCATAGGCATCAAAACTGACAAAGTTGCGGGTATGATGATAGCTTCACTGTAAAAATGGAAAAAGAAAAGATTTGAATTGTTCCCATTAGGGTTATTTCAGATGAGTCGTTCAACTAACAGCTCAAGCCATTAATGTTTGCAGCAGTTTACAGTAAAGCAAAGGCTCTTATACTTTGTACAGGAGCCATTACTTTGTGAATAGCAAGAGAAGAATGAGCTATTTCAACGTAGATCGCTCCACTCAGCTTGAAGCGATATTCTGCAAAGAATACCACCTCTCAGACCCTCGTGTAAAGAGATTTTTCTTTTGCAGAATCCCTTAATCCTTTAAAATAAATACATGAAAAAAATGACATTCTTACTTCCAGGGGTCAAGGCGAAGGGGAACGCATGATAGTTCTCTCTGCAAAAATAGTGGAGGAACTGAGTTCCCATTGGTCCCACATACTTTTATGCCTGTATCTCAAGTTTTTTTTTTGAGAAAGTATTTTACAAGGAAGGATACATTGAGATTTCTCTTGGTTTCAAGTATGTCCTGGGTGGCGAGTCTGTACCGTTAGGTGTCTTGCCGGGATTCAAACCTGTGTCTCCACAGTCTCCACGCTTATACAGTAGTGATGCTTCCTCTACTCCACCCAGCCCATCATATCTTTACCTGTTACGTCACAATAAATATATAATAAATCCTATATCTTTGTTAAAATCCACACACATATATACACACATAAATATATCTGGTCTGAGGGTGTGTGTTTGTGTTAAGTTCGAGATGATAATTGCACATTGGGGGGACAGAAATCTTGGTGAGTTCCCTCACGTCCTTTATTAGGACTTGACCCACTTCTGATCCCACGCACGGAGAAGGGGGCTGCTCATCCCTCTCGTGAATTGCAGCAGAACATGGGCAACAAATAGTTTCCAGTGTCCTTCAGCAGCCCTGTATTAACCCCTGTCACTACCGTGATTGTGTATACATGATCAGCAGTAGCAGACACAGTAGCCCAAGATCGTGTTAATACAATCTGGGGCTATGCTGTGTCTTTGCAAATGAAGTTTGTTTGTTGCAAACAATTTTCATTTGCATTTGGGCTCCAGAAAGTGACCCCACGATTTTAGCACTCTTTGCATGCTGCCGAATGTGCTAATACTTTTTAAAAACAGCTGGGGAATGTCTCCAGCCAACCTTTCCCCAGCTGATCCTGCATGGAGCTCAGAACTGTAGTAACTTTATTTGGCCAGCATATGGTGACATCTGTCCACCAAACAGATTATTACAGTGAGAAATACATTGGGAATATTCACAAATATTTCTTACTGTATAATTAATTATAAATGATTTTCCAAAAACCACTGATTCCTGACAGTACTTTTTTTAAAAATCACTTGGTAGTGAAGTGGTCACACAATGTCATTTTCTACGATATATGAACTCTTTCCATTTCTGTCATTGTGTCACAGTCCATAATATTATTATGCCTGGCATATTCTGACTATTACCTGTCTTTAAGCAGGCACATCAGTTTCTCAGTTCCAGAAAAAGTTCATAATATTGGGCTTGTGATTCCGAGTTATAAGTAAAAAGATAAATAAAGACAGTCTGTCCATAAAGGGTGAGGGGAAAATGGTTTCCTTGTGTTCCTTTATAAATAGAGTTCAGTGTTTGGAATTCTTCTAACCATCCACCCTGAACCTCATTTAACTTTCCTAAATGAGATTTTATTGGAGCTGATTACGATTAGACAAATGGGTGACTTCACTAATGTATAATAAAAATCTCAATTACAGAGTGTGGGGCATAATTTACATTTCTTGTTTGATACTCTAATATTTATGTGACATATTTTGAAGTCCATCTGCGATCGTTTACTCAACAATTTTACTTTATGTTCCCCCCCAAGCAGATAATGTGTATATAAACTTAAAAATATTGTAATGTCTGTTCTAAAGTCATAACAGATTGTAGAAAGAGAGATTAACATTGAAACGCAAAGTTGTTTAAATATATCTTTGTTGTATGTATTAGGAAAGCAACAACGTTACTAGATCTAGTGCAAGCTGTTTAATTGAGTCAATAAAACATCGGTATATTATAATACAACCGATACGGTGAATAAATAATACTTTAAAAATAAAGGGGTTATTTAGAGAGCACCATAATGTCACCGACATTTCAGTGCTCTCGTTCCCCGCACTTCCTTGCACTTCATGGAACTCAAAGTTCCCCACCCAGGGATGAATTCAGCATTTACCGCTGGGTCCCCGGAGTGCAGGGAAAACCCTCCGCAGACCCACCGCACACGCGCCGAACACTTGCCGAAAACCCACTGAAACCACGCCGGAAAAATACACGCCGAACACGCCGGAAAAAGCCGATGAGCCGTCAATCACAGAGCAGACCAGCAGGCTGAAAAAGCCGACAAGCTGACGAACAGGGTAAAAAAAAATAAAAATAAAATACGCTTGAAAGTGTCAAAATTGAAACGCTGTTTGCAAAAAAAACTACTGAACAAAAACGCCTGGAATTTACATATAAGGTCCTATGAATGATAATAAAAAGGTCTGGTACAGAAAAAAGAAAAAAACGCTTTAAAAACAAAAAGGAAAAAAAAATTTGATGAGAAAATTCCAAAAATGCCTAAAAGACCCTAAAACAAATCTATAAATACAGGGTTATTCAAAGAGATTCGAAAAGTCACCGCACGTTCGGTGACTTTTCGTTCTCTTCAATTCGGTTCCGTTTGCCAATCCCATTTCGGTGACCCTGCGGTGTATTCAGCAAACACCACAGGGTCCCCGAATTGCAGGGAAAAGCTGCCGCAAACCCGACAAAAACGAACCGCAAAACGGAAGCGAAGGCACGCCGAAAACCCATAAAAACATCTGGATTAACCTGCCGAAAACCACGGAAAAACCCGAGCAGGAGCCGATCACCCGCAGCAAAGCCATTGGAAAAAGCCGAAAAAGCCGAGACCGCAGACAGAGGGAGTTTACTGAGAGGGTGGTGGATACATGGAACAGTCTTCCAGTAGAAGTGGTAGAGGCCAAAACAGTAATTGAATTTAAGCATGCATGGGATAGGCATAAGGCTATCCTAAACAAAAGATAAATCCAGGTAAAGTATCCATGTAATTGGGCAGACTAGATGGGCCGAAAGGTTCTTATCTGCCGACATTTTTCTATGTCTCTATGTTTCTATGTTTCTATGAGTTGAATAAATTAGGAAAACAGTTTGCATGAATGTTTGAAAAGTGAAACGCTGTTTGCAAAGAAACTACTAAGTGAAAATGTCTGAAATTTACATATGAGGTCCAGGGAATGATAATATAGAGGGCTGTTACAGAAAAAAGAAGTAAACTTAAAAAAAATCAAAAAGAAAAATATCAGACTTTTAAAAAAAAAATTTAATTCAGAAAAATGCTTAAAATATCCTAAAAAATCTATAAATAAAGAGACTCTTTACTGCAGAATTTTATAATGAATGGTTTATTAGATATTGAATTAAAAAGGGAATATTTTTAACATTGAAGCCGATGGGATTCTCCTGAATAAACTTGCCGAATTAAACCACCGAATGGCAGGGCATTTCGGGAACCTTTCACTGCTGGTTTGTGTTCTCTGAATAGCCGAAGCAGTGCTTTTTCATGGGGATTTCACTGCCCTCGAACAGGCACTGTATGGTCAGGCAATTCGCCTGGATTTGGCGAATTGCCTGCTCTCTGGATAGCCGAAGAGAAGGTTACCTTTCTCAAGCAATTCGAATCGGTTGAATAACCCTGATAGTCTTTTTACTGCAGATTAAAATAATAAACAGTTTATTAGATATTGAATAAAGACAGGAATATTTTTAACATTGAAGCCTATGGGGTTCGCCTGATTAAACCTGCCGAATGAAAGCACCGAACAGCAGGGCGCTTCGGCAACTTTTCACGGCTGTTCGGTGTTCTCTGAATAGATTAACCATTGCTTTTCTATGGGGGATTTCACTGCCGTCAAACAGGTACCGTACTTGCTGGCAGTTTGCCAATATTTGGCGAACTGCCTGTTCTCTGAATAGCCGAATGGTCACGAAATTTCACCGAATGGGAAAATTCCCTGTTCAGTGATATTTCGGGGCCGGATCGTCTCTCTCTGAATAACCCCTACAGAGTTTTCGATCACATGTTGTTTAGAAGAGTAGTTCAAGAAATATACTCAAATACCTTTCACACATACACCCTACTTTTTTCAGGGTACAATAGTAATAGCAATACAAAACAAAGCAAATGAAGGAATTGGCCAGATATAGGGCAGCATAGTATACATTAAGAAACAAATGTCTCGTGTGAGAAAAATATCAAGGGCATTAGAATGACATTTAGCAAAACATAGAAAGCAAAACATAAAACAATCAGGGTTATTCAGAGAGCGTGAAAAGCAGGAGAATGATTGGAGAATGACTGGAGAATGAAAAATTCTAGGTCAAAATAGCCAAACCAGAAAAATTCTCCCTTTCATCTCACTTTCCAAATCAGCTATTTTGACCTAGAATTTTTCATTCTCCAGTCATTCTCCAGTCATTCTCCTGCTTTTCACGCTCTCTGAATAACCCTGATAGTAAATATATATAGAATGCAGAGGATAACAATAAATCATTAAGGGGAGGACGGGCTGCACTGCCGCATCGCGGAGGGAGTCCCACAGAAAGGGACCGAAGGGGAGGTCACTTGCTCAGTACCAAGAGAGGGGAGTGTAGGGAAACCTCATGGACACCTCTGTATTTAAATTCGCACTGATAATACACATGTACATATCTGCTTTCAAATTTCCCTCTCTGCCAATATAGCTGTGGACTTTTTTGTCTTTGTATGTAGTTATTTTGTGAGGTGTATCTGAGCTTTGGCTATGGCATTCTAGCTTTAGCGAATATTTCTATTTCATTGAGCATTTTGAGGTGTGCCTTTTGAGACATCTTGGCTGGATGGCCACTTCTAGGGGGAGTAGCCACAGTGCTAAGTCAAACTAGCTAAGCATAACGGCTCACGCGCTGTGCTGAATTTTAACTAATGCTGTTTCATGCATCTTGGACATTGTGGCTCCTTGCGATACATTAATGTCGCCTATACTGTATATGGGAGATATTAATGGAAAGCCTGCAGAGGAAGAACAATATACTGTATTCCAACCTAACTTGGCCTTTATCTGCACTTCTTGTTATTCAGCAATAAATAACAACATTCAAAAACTGGCGTTAAGTGATTGCTTGTCTGCAAAATCACTTAACACATAAATCTAAACCCACTACAAAATCCCATACTCACCTCAAATCCCTTGTGGAATCTACTGCTTCCTCTCTCCATAGCTAGCTGAACACTGGCACCAAATAGTTCCCAGTGTTCCTCTGCAATTCTTTCCACTTCCCTGGCTGGAACTCACTCTTTTTTGAGAGGCATGGTTCACATCTACAGAGGTTTTTAATCGGACAGTAAAATCAAAGGGCTCTATTAAATTCTTCGCGCAAACGTTAACGAGTGCGCAAAAACGCATTAACGCGAGGGGAAAAACCCTTTGCGAAGAACGTCGTATTACAATGTCCGCGCAAAAAATGCATGTTAACGTCTACTGCGGGTGAACCTGCGCGAACGCTGCGCGAGGGTAATGTACGTTGCGCGTCCTATACTTAACATTGTGAGCGCAAATGCGTTTGTGCGCTGGTAAGCGAATGGTATTACAATCTATGCGCAAATTTTAACGGACAACGTTTGTGCGCATAATTTTAACATCTTTGAGAAGCTGGTGGTAACGGCAAATCTGAACGTTCTGGCCGAACCCAAATACACCAGCCCGAAAAAAAAATACAGCAAAGTATAGTTACACATTCTACACATACCCAAACAATAAAATGGAGAAGTTGTGCGTGTTTTTATTATTGCTGCAGCATATATACTCAGATTGATTTTGACAGGCGCAAAAACTGAACGGGAGACAATCGTGGTTCTTGATTCTGATTGGCTGAATTGCGTGAAAAAACAGTCCGCACACGATTTCTGCACGTAGCGTTAATGCGCGCGCGTTTTTGCGCGTCTTTTTTCCGCGCGTTATTTTTTGACGGATGGAAAAATGCGCTCGGATTGTAATACCAGCGTTAATTTACGCGCGTTAACGTTTGCGCACATATTAACGCGCTGTGCAAGCGTTTTTGCGCAAAGAATTTAATAGAGCCCAAAATGTTTAAGTGCTTTTTATATCTCAAAGTAGTTTTTACCCCACGCCTCCAATCTCGTTTTATTAACTGGACACCAGGTTTGCCATTTTACATGTGTAATAAGCTTTTTTAACATCATTAGCTTACGGTTTCGCTTACTTTCGCCGACCTATTCTGTGAATATTTGAATAATTTTTTCAATATGTTTAAGAGCAATAAAATAATTTGCATGTTATTAGTTAGGACAACAGTACAAACCGTCCAGTAAAATGTGGATGCTAGGGTGGAAAACCTGTGCTTGCAGGTTTCCCTTTAGCATCCTTGTTTAACTCCAGGTGTTGATTCAGCAGCCCGCCCCGTAATGCAGTGCTAAGCAAAAAAAACTGCATGGAGACCAAAAGAAGAACAAGTCCGGGAGCTTATAACCAAAAACAGGAAAAAAGTCAGCCACTTCAATCTGGGTCCCGGGGCTGCGGGACGGGAGACAAGGTCAGGGAACCATTGTCAGCATTAGGGATGAGCTGTTCGGGTTCGGACGGTTCAGAGTTTGACCCGAACTTTGGCAGTTCGAAAGTTCGCGAATTTCGAACTTTTTGGGTGTGTTCGGTTCGAGTTCGAAAAAAAAAAAAAAATTTGAAAAAAGCATAGAAAATGCTTAAAAAAATACTAAAAAATCTAGAAATAAAGAGACTCTTTACTGCAGAATATTATAAGCAACGGTTTATTAGATATTGAAATAAAAACTAATGTGTACGTGGAAAGATTGTCAACTCTAAATGACCTCTGTTCACAAACGGGCATAACACCAGGTGTTTTTAGTCTGGTAATCAATTTGATACATTGTACACTATACTGAGGGTGGACTGAGGGTGGGGTGGTGTCTGCTTCTGATTGAGATTTGAGAATTAATTTCCCTAAAACATCCTAATATGCTGCATTTAACCCTTTCGCTGCTGAGGCTTTTCACACCTCTGTGCTGAGGTAATTTTTACAGCTTTCGCTCATCATGTTTAACCGCGTTTTGTAGCCATATTTTGATATATGACCCAGACATATTATATATCGTTCTTTCCGGCAGACTTGGCAGATTCATAATATGTCATTATTATATGTATACGTTATGTTATGTCTGTATATTATAACAAAAATGCAATAAAATTTGAATTTTCAATAATTTATTATGTGTAAAGTGTTTTTTTTCACATTTTAACATGCGATCGTTTGCGGTTATATTTTGTATGGGGTGCGCTTGTTAAAAAAATTAGAAATGGGGTCTCGTTACATTTTTTTTTGGGGAAAATTTTGCTTTTTTTAACAAACGCACCGCATACAAAAATCGTTAGTGCAGCATTATTGTTCACATTATAATTGAAATGGGAACAATTTTGCTGCATTTACAAAACAAAAACAAAGAAAAACTTGTTTATTTTTTTTTAAATATTTTATTTTTTTAGAATTTTTTATTTATTTTTTTAAAATATTTTTCATGCTCATGTTTGGTATCCTTGGAAAGGCCATGCTCTGGCCGATCCAATGATATCAAACATTAACCCCTAGCTGCCACGGATCGGGAGATAGGGGTTCATTGGGGTTCAGCTAAGGGTTAACTTCAGGACTGGCGTCATCGTGCTATGCACGATGACGCCAGTCCTCAGGGGGAGTTCCTGGAAGCTTGGCCGACATCCAAGATGTCGGCCAGCTCCAGGAGAGGATCACGATCCGGCGCTTCTCAGCGCCGATTCGTGATCCGGCTCCCCAGGGGTTAGTCACAGCCACCGTTTGGAAGGGCAGGCTGTGCCCTTCCAAACGGTGCCTGGATTAACCCTCTGTCCCCCGGCAATTGGGAGGGAGAGAGGTCCGAAGGACCTTCCCCGCTCCCTTTCAGGCGCTTCCTCCGCACATGCGGGGGGGCGCCTGAATTAGATGTCATTGCGCCGCCGCAATGACATCTAATTGCTCCGCCGGGGTCCCGGAGTGCTGGGCTGACATCCAAGATGTCAGCCCACACTGGGGGGCGCAGCAATCCGCCGGAATCTGGCGGATTGCTGCCTCCTGTGCATGGACGCGCTCAGCGCGTTCATAGCACAGGAGAACCACTTGGCTGGACGCGCTCAGCGCGTCCATAGCAGCCAAGTGGTTAACTGGTGTTTGAAAAAAATTCTAAATAACATCTAAGGCTAGGGTCAGATGAGAGCATTTTTTACGGACTGTGCATCCGTGCAGTACGGACGTACTTACTGACTGACAACAAGGTAGTGGCTAAACAGTCCGTTTTTTTCACTGACGTATTTTTTGACTGATGTAGCAGGGAATATAAATTAAAATGAAAAAACATTCTGTCCGTCAAAAATGCTGGACGTATAAATGCAGTCCATCTGACCTCGTTTCATCACTCACAGACAAAGCTACACGGACGTTGCGGACGTGGCGCACTCCGCACGTCCGTTCTAGCAGTATTACATTCTTGCCTAACCTGCGTCCGTTTGCTGCATCCGCCATGCATCCGCACTTCCGTGCGGACGTACTTCATGTGTGGGGCTCCAATGGTCAGAATGCTATGCTGCCACGGACGTACAAATGTGCGGCAACACGGACGTGATAACTGCGCTCGTCTGACCCCAGCCTTAAGCAATGTTATTTTTCACCTCGGGATTAAACATTCACAGGGTTATTCAGAGAGCGGTGAAAAGCAGGAGAATAACTGGAGAAGTGAAAATTCTAGGTCAAAATAGCCAAACCAGAAAAATTCTCCCATTTAACTCACTTTCCAAATTGGCTATTTGGTCTAGATTGTTCTCTTCTCCTGCCAGTTCTCCTGGCTTTCACCTCTCTCTCAGGGTTGTTCAGAGAAAGGTGAAAACCAGGAGAATGGCAGGAAAAGAGAACAATCTGGACCAAATAGCCGATTTGGAAAGTGAGATAAGGCTAGGGTCAGACTAACGCATTTTTCACAGCGACCGTCAAAAAGTGCGTCCGAACTCATTGGCTTATTTTTTCACGGAATGCGCAAAAAACGGTCATACGATGCGCATTTTTGTGCGTGATTTTTTACAGATCCAAACCAGGAAACTTTGGGTGTCTGGACGTTATGTTGGCCGGACATGAGCAGGGTCTGACGTCTCCAAATCACGCACACACGCCGCTAGTCGACACAGCGCACTCTGTAGGTCCGTTCTAGCGGTTCTGCGTTCTTGAAAAAATGCATTCATTTTCCACTTGCATTGCGCAGCCGGACTTTCGTGCGACCGGACTTCGTATATTGGCTGTCATTGCGCGTCATTTGCTGCTAGTGCGGCCGTGATTAAGTGCGCCTAAACGCATGTTAAAAATTCGCTAGTCTGACCCTAGACTAAATGGGAGAATTTTTCTGGTTTGGCTATTTTGACCTAGAATTTTCCATTCTCCAGTCATTCTCCTGCTCTTCACCGCTCTCTGAATAGCCCTGACAGGGTTATTCAGAGAAAGGTGAAACTCAGGAGAATGACTGAAGAGAAAATTCTAGGTCAAGATAGCCAAACCAGAAAAATTCTCCCATTTTTCTCACTTTCCAAATCGGTTATTTGGTCTAGAATTTTCCATTCTCCTGCTTTTCACCGCCAAAAAATCAGTAAACTTTTTCTGCGTGTCCGAAAATGTCTCCTCTTTTCATACAGACTGCCGCCCCAAGCAGTTGTTTATGGATAGATTAAAGGAAAAGCATTTACCGTCATTTGAAATGTAATTTTTTGGTTTTTACATATTTCTATACATCCTAGAAATCCGCCACTTCACAGGCAGGTTATGGGGACATCCTAGGCACGATATTTGAAGGAATTTTTCGTTTTTATTTTTAACTCTTATTTCATGGAAAACTCACTGTCCCTTTAAAAACGTTTTTTTTTTTAACTTTTTGTCCTTGTTTCCTGTCCCCCAGGGCACTACCCAGACCCCCATACACTTTTTATGACAAATATCTAGCATATATGCCCTCTTGGAGGGCACTCTAAAAACCGAATTTTCAGCCCCATTGACTTGTATGGGGTTCGAGTTCGGGTTCGGATCCGAACATTTGGAAAGTTCGGGTTCAGCTTCGAACCGAACTCGGGGAGTGTTCGGCTCATCCCTAGTCAGCATCAGCTGAACCTGTCTGCAGACCCAGAGCCAGGAGAAGGGTTTGAGCCTCATCCACTGTAGGAGCTGCAAGGGTTCACTTGCCATCTTGAATCAGCAGGGACCCTTAGATCCCCCACTGATACTGAACTCCATGGTGGCAAAGCACGGCGGTGTTAACTTTAAATCGGCATTGATTTGCAAATCGGGTGGGAAGAGTCCCAGATGTCACCAACAAAAGTCGATCCCGGACAACGATGTCCCTGGAGACCACAATCACATCTCTGTAAGCTGCCGCCAGAGCCAAAGGTGCCTTCCGGATCCGAACAACAAACAGGAAAAGGTCCAGTGCATCGCAAGGTAAGGCCAAAACCGCGACTGCAAAGTGGTTAGTGAAGGCCAATACTGCAGAAGCAGAGACGTTCTCAGGTAGCCCGTGAAGATTGAGGTTCCGACACCAGTGCCTCGTCTTCACCACCATCACAGCCGTCTGCTGCTGATCCATCTGGGTCTGAAGTGCCAGCACATGTGTAGAGGTAGTGGCCTATGTCTCCCCAGCTCACACGACTGGGCGCAAAGCCCCTCAACTCCAGAGTGCAGAGTTGCCAGGTCAGTACTGACCTCATGTAGCTCCCGCTGCCAAGAGGTGAGGGCCTCCTCCAAGAGGGCGTGGATATCTCGCCTGGTAACAGAGAGGTCATCCGGATCTAGTGGTGAGGCAGCCTGGTAGGCCACAGACAATGTGGCTGTGCAGGAGGACCGCAAGACTATAGCGAATTCCTGCGAATGGGGTAAGGTGCCAATGTCCCATGATTCCCCTAAGGAAAGGCGTATATCAGGGAGGCGGGGGGCCTCCGACAACCTGGTATGTTTATCATGCTTACCCATCAAGGTAGGGGAAAGCAGGCAGGGCAGGAGACAACTTAGGACCAAGGCAAGATGGCGGCCGTCTTCTTACCACTCCAGCGTAGAACTGCCCAGGGGTCTGTCATCACGACGATTATAGCAGGGGGTCGCAGGCAACAAACAGGTCAGCCTCCACTCTCCAGGACGTTGAGGAAAGAAAAACCGGAGCAGGAAGAAGAGATAAATTCAAGTTTAAAGGGAGATTCGCAAGAGCTGCTCTGGAACTCATCCTCTCTCCTCGGCACTTAGCCATGCCCCGATTACTGTGACTGATGAAAATCAAACCAGGTTTAAAGACAAATTTATACATAAAAGAGGTTAGTGGTCATTTCTAAAAAGTTCACATATTATATCTTGCCACACATATATATATATAATTCATTCTATCTTTTTTTTTTAATAGAATTTATTGGAAGCAACAGGGCACATAAAAAGCACAACAAAGCAAATGGCATTGCAGCGCCATACATACACATCATGCTGACATAAGAAGTCACCTAAAGAAGTACCCAAAACTGCATCCGTGTTTTGTGAAACTAAGAAAGGATAAAAGGGAGAACGGGGGGTTGAAGAGGGTTGAATGATAGGAGGAGGAGGAAGAATGGGAAGGAGGGAGTGTGGAAGGAGGGAGGGAAATGGTGGGGAAAAAGAGAAAGAGAAAGAGATATATATATATATATATACCCGGCCCAGGCCAAAAATGGAGAGAAAAGGAAAACCAGAAGGAAAGAGGAAGAAAAAACATAAAAGTACCCCGGGTATGCCCCAATACACCCCCAGCCTAGGATGCAATCAAGAATTACAGGCCTGCATCCAGCCATGATTCCCGGGTTTTATTGTATGATGCAGTGGCGGAACTACCAGGGTCGCAGTGGTCACACTTGCGTCCGGGCCCTGGCATTCTGCCACTTGAGGGGGGGCCAGGGCTCAGGCAGGCATTTGCTTTTTAATAGGGGAGACCGGCAGCAAATTTCGCCGGCATCGCTGCACTATTTTTTACCATCCATCGCTGCTCTCCTGCTCTGGCACGTGTGGCCTCGTGTGTGTGGGTGCAGTCAGCCGGGCCAGCCCAGGTGACAGTGTAGAGAGGGATTAATGCGCGATGTGCGTGTAGGGCTGGGCGGATACTTCCTCGTCCCCCACTGGCACCATCGCTGTAGGATCACTCAGCAGGATCAGCCTGGCCCTGGTATGTTGTATGTGTTATGGTGGCACTCTAAAAACTGGCTCTGAGCTGTTGTTTGTTTGGTTAAATATTATGTTATTACGAACAATCCTACATCTGAACTTTTCTTTTTGCCGGGGGGGCTTTCAATATGGCGGCCTGCGTTACTGGGGGGCCCTTTCGATTTGGTGACCTGCATAATATATATTATAAAACATAACAAGGAAAAAAGGTGTCATCTGCGCTCGTTTCTATGTGTTCCATGTACAACAAAACTGAGGTTTTTGTTTGTTTCAATGGCCATTGCAACGTAAGCTCACTCGCCACTTCACGGCACCTCTTTACAGAGTGAGTACCTAACAATTGTAACCAAAAGGCCGCTCTACTGAGCAGCTCCAAGCCCCTCCTGCTGCTTTTCAGCCAAGGAGAGGCAAAGATGGTGGGCTTTATTTATACTTGCACCAAACACTTCCCATTTGGGATTAAAAACAAAAACATGGAAAGAGGAACAGCTGCAGAACGACGGACTAGTGTTACAAGCATGATATACATAAATACAGAAAAAATGGCGTCGCGCCCATACTCACCGGAGCGGCTGCAACTGCCAGGAGTAACAGCCCAGTTAATGTATAAAACATAACAAGAAAAAAAGGTGTCATCTGCGCTCGTTTCTATGTGTTCCATGTACAACAAAACTGAGGTTTTTGTTTGTTTCAATGGCCATTGCAACGTAAGCTCACTCGCCACTTCACGGCACCTCTTTACAGAGTGAGTACCTAACAATTGTAACCAAAAGGCTGCTCTACTGAGCAGCTCCAAGCCCCTCCTGCTGCTTTTCAGCCAAGGAGAGGCAAAGATGGTGGGCTTTATTTATACACGCACCAAACACTTCCCATTTGGGATTAAAAACAAAAACATGGAAAGAGGAACAGCTGCAGAACGACGGACTGGTGTTACAAGCATGATATACATAAATACAGAAAAAATGGCGTCGCGCCCATACTCATCGGAGTGGCTGCAACTGCCAGGAGTAACAGCCCAGTTAATGTATAAAACATAAGGAAAAAAGGTGTCATCTGCGCTCATTTCTATGTGTTCCATGTACAACAAAACTGAGGTTTTTGTTTGTTTCAATGGCCATTGCAACGTAAACTCACTTGCCACTTCACGGCACCTCTTTACAGAGTGAGTACCTAACAATTGTAACCAAAAGGCCGCTCTACTGAGCAGCTAATATATATTATATACTGTACATGCAATATATATCCATGTGAGCTGGGGGACAATATATATCCATGTGTGAGCTGGGGGCAATATATATCCATGTGAGATGGGGCAATATGTATATCCATGTGTGAGCTGGGGCAATATATATCCATGTGAGCTGGGGCAATATATATCCATGTGTGAGCTGGGGGCAATATATCCATGTGAGCTGGGGCAATATATATACAGGTGTGAGCTGGGGGGCAATATATATCCATGTGAGCTGGGGGCAATATATATATCCATGTGAGCTGGGGACAATATATACCTATGTGTGAGCTGGGGCAATATATATATCCATGTGTGAGCTGGGGCAAAATATATCCACGTGAGCTGGGGGCAATACTATCTATTTTATACTGCAGGAAAAAAAAAGTAAAATATAGATTTTTTGAGGGGGGCCCTTCATGGATTCTTGCACCGGCGCCCTCAGGTTTCTAGTTACGCCACTGGTATGATGGAAAAATATGGCGGACCAGAGCCGTCAACTCGTCCATAACTTGCGTGTCTCTAATTTTAGTGTAAACCTTTGCCATTTGAGGTGCGTGAGGCAACCTCCACGCCTCTGCAATCACTCTCCGAGCTGGAAGAGAAATTTTAGTCAATAACTAATTTTTCTGATGGGTGAAATCAGGGACTGGTCCTCCTGACAGCAGGAAAGCCCATGGATCCACGGGAACAGATTTCGGTAACACAATCAACAACAGGTCCTGTATTTCCATATGTAGGCAGTATGCCACATACAGATATTATTTTTAGATTCTAGTGGTATTTTTTGGAGCTACATTACTAATAATCTCATCGTGATCACTACAAATCCCATAACATAATATTTTACCTGTTCTAATATTTATATTTATTACGTTTACCACGTTTAACAATAAGACCATTTCTGTCCTTGTGCTAAAAAGGCAAAAAACAATTGGAAATTGTGCAATGGACATCATCTAGAGTTTAGACCCTTTTATCCCTGTAATATATATTGTAAAGTGTTAACATGGAAATTTAAAAATGAGCAAATTTGCATTGTTTAAAGGTGCCACAATAAGAATATTTATGCAAAATCACTTTTACCCAGCATTTAAATACTAACTTTGAATCCCTTGGTTCAAGTAACTATTTTGATAAACATAATTTTTAACAAAAAGTGCTTCGTGGTGAAATGGTTAAAATTACACCACCAAAATTATACATGTTGGATTAGATTTCTACTGCAAGCTTCCTTTTTCTAAAATAACTCATAGGCTCAAGTTACGTGTTAATTTGTCCAACCACTTGGTGACAATTTATGCTGTGTGTATCTGCAGTAATTTGCCATGATTCACACTGATTCTTTTGTAACATTTGCATTTCAGATTCATAGGCTACCATTGCCTTGTGCCAAGTGAAAATTCTTAATTAATAGCTAACTGAGCCCTACTTTTTATTATGGTATTACATCTGCAGTCTATATTTATAGATCTAATAATGAATCTGGCTCATGGGAAGTGGTATATTAAATGAGTACATATGAGACTCTTCCTTACTGGAAATGCACTTTCCCTTCAAAGTATAACAGGATTTCTAAAAGTCATTGAAGACAGCTACTGAGATACTGAGATACCATTGTAGGGAACAAAATATGTAAGAGTTGCCTGAATAATAAAACAGAAGGTAAAATAACACTCAAACCAAAGTAGTCATTAGACATGTGTAGGGCAAAAAAACTTGTTTTGGATTATTTCGGAACCCAAAAATATTTGTTTCCAAAATAATTGAAATGACCCAATTTGGAACATCGGAAGCTTCTGATATTTCGGATCAGACCAATTTGGAAATCTCAGAAGTGTCCAATATATTCTTCTGTTTCTGATATTTGGAGCCGTTAAAAAAAAAGCAAAAAAAAAGCACAGCTCTCGAGCCGTTCTACTGAAAAGCTTGAGTGCTGTGCTTTGCGTCAATTTCGGAATAGGGCAACTAGAGTGATACACAAACAAATATAAAAAGGACAATGGCTCAAAAAAAAAAATCACATTACAAGTATGAATGACATGAAAAGTGCAGGGGCAGCACTTTTCATGTCCTGCACCACTAAACCTAGTGAAAATTTTTAAATAACTGGTTATGGTTAGCGTTAGGGTTTCGGAAATATTTTTTTGCATTTTTTTAAGATTAAGATTAAGGATATGGCTAGGGTTACAGTTTCTGTATTCTGTATTACTATTATGAAAAATGCAGATGTTCTTCACACCACATTTCCCAGTGTCTAGTAAACCCCTCCAAGCCGACACAGCCTGAACTCAGTGCGGCTCAGCATTGTTTCCTCGTCTCACTTTTATTTATTTGAAAAGTATTTTACCAGGAAGGTTACATTGAGATTTCTCTTGGTTTCAAATATGCCACTGCTGCAAAATCCCACGGCAAGGCTGTGGTTTCCAGGTCCTGGTATATACCCTGTATAGGGTAACCATTTCTGAGGAGGAAGGCACTGATGTCGACTCACCCACTGAGCCCACAGAGGTAGTGCTCTAAGAGCCAACAAAATCTATGAAAGACATTCCTATGGAAGTCGAATCCACCTTGCCCATGGGGTCCGAGACTACCAAACCCATGGCAGTTGCACCAGTGTTGGTGTCTGAAATACAGACACACCATGACAGCTGAACACCATCATGGTGGTCCTGGGAGGAGGAAGAGCTGGATTGGGGCCATGTTCCACCGAACTGCAGTCCAATCTGTATTCCAGTGGTGTGACACACTGTCAGAGGAGATCAGCTCTAGCCAACCTGGTGATGTGAGGACCTACACCATAGCATCAGTTGGCATTGTTGTCTTGGAGTCAGCCCTAGCTGCCTACAAATAACAACTGGCAGTCAAGAGGTGTCCCTCAACCGTACGTACAGGATGCATCACCTGCATGCCCCTCCGTGCGTCCTGACTACCCATTACAGAGCCTCTTGTCAACGTGTCTGCCTCTTGTGTCTCAGAGCTAAGTACTGCTCCTGAGGGTTGCATGTGGGCACCCAGTGGTGTCCTGGCACACATAGAGGACATTCATGTCTATGAGCTGGCCCTGCATGCCCAGGAGGAATTCATCCACTCTGAGTGAACATGAGAGTTTGGCTCACATGGTGGTGGTCACATGGTGGTGGTGGTGCATCATTCGGCACCATGTTCTTTGTCTCCGACCTAAAGCATGTCAGGTATATTGGAAGGGAAAAAAGGTAAAATGGATGCCTGTAGCCATTTTGTTTTTAAAGACAGTCTTTTTCTTTTTCCAAATTTCCCTAGTTAGAAATGAACCAAGATTTCTTTTTTTACAGAGTTCATGGCTGGGTGAGATTTTATATATTTTTTTAGAAATACCAGACATGAAGGAACCTTAATATGTCTTTGTGTGATATAATGCCCAAGCTAAGTGCTAAGACCTGTTATAATTAAATTTATTGGTCTGTTTTAAGTCTTTAAAACAAAAAGATATTTTGTCTTTTGGGTATAGGAATATAAGAGTTAAAATTTTTATAATGTAAAATATATTCACAAAATATAATAAAATATACCTTGATTATAAACATATATTTACAGTAGAAAATAGACGCTCCAATTTATATTGTAGAGAGTTTAAGTGGTAAATAGTATAATTATTGAAGAAGAGATTCTGTGAGTTAACTAGAGAGGAATGTAAAACTTTGAAAGGAGTGAGGACATAAATCTAATTTTGATATGTAGAGACTAAATGTCTACATTGGGAGAGAGAGGGTCTTTCTTAAGTCAAATTGACCTTTTGACACGAGATAAGATATATAAAAATTAAATGTTGAAATTAATTAAGAAGTGCAACACTGCCCTCTAGAGGATAGCAAATATTATATTTGATATGATGAAAATATTGCTAGTGACGTCAAATTGACTATAATTGAAGCGGCAACGTTGGTTGCAGTCATTCAGAGACTCACACCGCAATGCATTCAGACTTCCAATACACATGAGAGATTCCGAGACTCCGAGACATACACCACAATGTATTCCGAGATTCCAGGACATGAGGCACTCCGAGGCTAACACACATCGCTAGCAGGCCATTCTGGGACAATGCACTCAAGACTCTCACCAAATCTCTAACTCACATGCATTGATTATCTGATATTGATAATCTTCACATATTCCAAACACAATATTACATAAATAATTCCAAGGCAGACTCATCAAAATCCAGATTGGAGAGTTAATGTATGAGAGCTATTTAAATTAAGGAATTAATGTAATTATATATATTTGTAGATTTTTTGCAACAGATAGACTGAGATTTCTCAGATTCTTGGTAGCTCCAAAAATCTAAATATTTCTATTGTGCAGATAGAAATATGAAGAAGTGGACATAAGGATTTATCCTAAAAGAAACTGTTGTAAGATTGATATAAATATATATATTGAATTTGGAAATTACTGTGATTGAAATTAATAAGCAAGGAATTATATAACTACAAAATAAAAAGCAAAAGATTAGAAGTTTAATTCTCGAGATTAGGGGAGGATTCACTAAATAAGTTTTATTACTTATTTTAAATTAGCTCATCTTTTGTTGATCTATGTAGTATAGAGAGATATATATATATATATCTCTATAAGATCTAGCTGGTTAAATATTGTTTGCTGGGAAATGCATGTTGTATTAAGCAGAAATGTTTATTAACCATTTGTGTATTAGTTACTAACTGATAAGGTAAATGATATTAATCATATATGCAGTTACTAACAGGAGATACATATATTGTGAAGCTAGTTTT
Source organism: Leptobrachium leishanense (assembly GCA_009667805.1). NCBI lineage: Eukaryota > Metazoa > Chordata > Amphibia > Anura > Megophryidae > Leptobrachium > Leptobrachium leishanense. The sequence continues at coordinate 72,818,361 of CM019065.1, forward strand.
TATGTGCTGATGGATTGTGGTTTATAAATCTTTGTTTATGATATGAGATTTGAAACTTTTTTGTATACGTAATAAATATATATGTTTTTATCCGATTATTGTATTTTTCAAAGCAAAACACAGACAATTAAAATAATTTAGGAGAATTTCTAGGAAATATAAACGATTGATATTTGTGTCTCGTATAAGTTTCTTATGAAATAATAATCCCTGCCATATTGGAGGCTTGGCTGAGAAGTCCAATATATGACGTGTTGTAGTCACGTGCAGAGATTATATCCGACAAGCAGACATTAGGCGCCCAGAGTGCGCCTTTGAGACGGTGGGGGATACTGTCACGTTTCCATTCCTGAGCCCTATAGGAGAGCCGATCCGGTTCAACTCTTACTGATGTTTGGCCCACCCCTCTCCAACTTCCGCTCTAGGATTTCCCTGCAGTCTGCCAGGTCTTTGACCACTTGATCATAGATCACTGGCCTTCTCCCTTTATAAGGCAGTCACTTCCATTCAGTAGTGCTCTATGATAAGGGTCTATCCACTGCCTGTATTTCTCTGGTAGTTACCCTTTGTTTACTTATTTCAGTTTGTTTTTCGTTCCCTTTTTCCTTTGTCTGTCCCTCCATTTGCATTGTTCTTGCCATTTGCTTTGGTTATTTTCCAGTTGTTTTTTCCTGTATTTTTGCTTCTTCTTTTCCCCTGGTTTTCCTTTCTTGCTCCTGTATGATTTATTTTCTGTTTTACCCATGCAATGTTATATTCCTGTGTGCTAACCTTGGCTTGTTTAGGGACTATTCTGTGAGTTATCCTTTTTGTCCTGTATTACTTCATGACCATGTATCATACCTGGATTTTGTTCTTTGACTACATCTCTTGATATTCCACTTTGGACTTTCCTGTGTTTTATTATATTTTCTTCACCCAGCAGTACTAGTATCCACCCTTAGAGACAGCCATCTAAGGACCGGTATTTAGATCAGGGTTTCCTCGCATGCTGCTGCGTGCCTGTGTATTTGGTTCTCCCCTTAACCCTTGTCCTTCCTGCTGTTCAGTGATATGTCCTTTATGCTGCTTTCCTTGTGCAGTTGTTTGGTGCTTCATCTCCAGTCTACCTGTTATGCAGTCAGCAGCATTCCTGCCTTCAGGGTTATCAACCCCCGAATATGGGGCCCACCTCGACTCATGCTGGGTGCCCCTGTGACACAGTTCATGCTTGTTTTATAATTAGGGCACTAAGCCCATTCAATGAGGACTGAGCCAAGTGAAGATTACTAATTGATAGGGTATTACATCTATGGTCTACAATTATAGCTCTAACAACGCATCTGGCTCATGGGGCGTAGTATATTTAATAAGAGTACATATGAGTATCCTTCTTGCAATTCTCCTATAATGGAATTTTTGCTGATTTGTACTGATTAAGAGCCGTCGCAGTCTAGAAAAAAAGGCATTGTAGCATCTGGTTGGGGAAAAAGCAGAGCTTGAGTAAAATGTTTCTTGAGGGTCTCTCTCAAATTTATGTTGGGCATGGGGAGCCCCCCCAAAAGAATTAACATCTGTGTTGGTATTTGTATTTTAGGTGCCTTTAGGTGCACAGAAATATATGTTTAATAAATGGTTTACAAACAATTCACACAAGGTGGAATAAATAGTCAATCAGAAAATACAAATTTTACTGCATAATATATTATTTAAAGATGCAGTGATAGAGCATTTCACACTGCGCCGTCACATGTGGATAATTCAACTATTGTAAGAGCCAGATTTCCCATTAGGCAGAGTAAGCATAGTTTCTGACATTTGCGAATTTCTACAGAAGATTTATAAAGGATTTTTGTGAATTTGTGCTCCCCATAACAAAGCTTAAAAAGCAAGAGAGCCGGGGCACGTGACTGGCCGCATGTGGGAGCAGATGTGTTTGTGCTGAGCGCTGTTCAAGAAAGCTGTCTGTGGCGATATTTGACCCGAAACCTCGATTGAATTGCCCCCCTTGGGGAGTCCCGGCGTGGCTGGCCATCGGGTGCAGTGCCCTGGAGCTGCTTAGGTCCCCCCCCTCCAGGGCCCAGCGGAGATTAGGGCCTCGTTTCCCAGCAGGAGAGCAGGTCCAGTGGCCATTTTGAGGCCCACTACCTCGCAGAGTTTTGGGCCATTCCTCACCTTTTTTTCCTCCCTCTGTGCGGCTCCACCTGAGCGACTGGCGGACGCGGGCTTGGAGGATGGAGGGCTCCTGTGCTCTGCACGTGGCTGCTGACCTGGTGGTGGAGCAGGCGGGGGAGCGAGCGGAATGGAGGCATCTGATGCGCGCCCTCACTGGCGGAGAGGAGGAGGCTGCCTTTGTGGGCCTAGGGGACTGCCTGGTGCGGAGAGTGGAGGCCCGTTGATGAGCGGCCTCTGGAGTGGTTCGTCGGCGGTCTGTCGAGTAGGAGGAGACCTGGAAAGGAAGGCCCCAGTTGCGACCTGGATGTTGAAGGCCCTACCTGAAGATTGTTTTGGCAGTGGCTCGTGGTGGTGAAAGAGTGGGGAGGCCGGCCGTGCAGCGGACTTCGGTAGAGGTCCGCAAGATGTCTGCTATTAGTCCCCCGGCACAGTTGGAGACACATCTCGTTTGCTGGATCCTGCAAGAGGTACCTGGACTTGGCAAAGCGGCACACCCTGCCTTTTTGCTGGATACGGGGTGAGATGTCCTGTGCTACGCCTGAGACTCCATGTTTCCTGATGTGATCCTACGCGCTATCCCGCCATTCTGAAACGCTTTGAACTTTGCTGAGATTTTTTTTATTTTTTGTTGCTTGCCCACACCCTGAGACTTTTTATTTCTTACGTTTATTTTTTGATTGGACCCCCCTATTTGGGGATGCTTTTATTGACTCCCAGCTGTCCTCGGAAGATCCCTCTGTATTTTTCTGCAGAGTATTTTGCACTACCACTACCCCCACTTCTCTTGTATGTTGTTATTCGCTGAGACCCCTCTATGTGGGGATGCTTATAGTATTTTTCTGATGCCTTTTGATTTACCGCTGACTTTTCCCTTTGCAGTTGCCATTTCTCTGGTATTATTATTATTTTGCATTTCATTTGATGACCTGTTCTGGCCATGCAAGGCCATTTTCTGCAGTTGATTTGTCTGACTCTGCAAAAATTCTAAAATAAAGAATTTAAAAAAAAAAGTAAGAGCCAGATGATCCCAATTAGGCAGAGTTGGCGTATACCTTAGAGGTACCATGCCACATGGAGGTGCTTATATTTGGGGCTACATTACAATCCTCGTGCTAAAACAGGAATGCTAGGGTGAAAAAACTGCGTCCGCAGGTTTCTCCCTAGTGCCCCCTGTTTTAACATGGGATTACAATGCAGGCGCTTAAAAAACTGCCTACATTGTTACCGGGCGCTAAGCCCTGAGATGCATGCGGTGGTGCTAAGCGCTGCCATGAGCATCCACTCGATGGAATCCATAGGACTCTATTGAGTTTCTCCTGTGCCAGTCACATGCCCTGCCGGATCTCGCCTTGCGAGAGTATAGGGAGCGCAAAAGTACAGTAACCTCGCGCTGAAAAGCACAAGGTACCAAACGCTAACAGGTTTCTTAATGCTCACTCAGGTGAGCGCTAACTTTAGCACCAATAGTGTAATGTAACCCTTGATGTTTTAAAACCAGTTTTATAAATATATACACTTTTATTAGTCGTCTCACTGGTCCTCAGTGAGAGCACTAACAGGACAGGTTTGCAGGATATCTGAAGCACAGCACAGGTGATATGATTTGCTGCTCAGTGATTGCAGGATTCAGTCTGTATTTCTTAAAATCTTGCTTATAGTGCTCATTGAGGACAAGGTTGGGAAACACTGATCTTAATATATGCTTTAAAATGGCTTTCTGTACAGGCTCCTGACTTGCACAAAACACCTGATGCACATTGGAGAAACTAAGAGGGTTATTCAGAAAGCACTGAAATTTCAGTGCTTTCTCGTTCGGTGCACTTCGGTGATTCCAGTTCGCTGACCCAGCAGTGCATTCAGTATTCACTGCAGGATTCCCGAAGTGTGCTGAACGTGAAGTCAAAAAAAGACCACCGCCAAACAGACTGCCGAACACCGCCGAAAACCGCTGAACTGACCCTCGAACGCCATCGACCTGCAGGGAAAATAAAAAACTAAACTCTGTTCTTCTTTAAAAGGTGTTTAATACAATAAAAATGCATGAAAATGTGTGGAAATAATAAAAAAAGTCATTAAAAAATAATAAAAAATACCATTAAAAAGATGGGAGTAAAATGTTTTGCCTTCAAATCTGCAGTTGAGTAAGTGTATAACATCATCACTTTTCTTTCTGCCCTTTTGCTTTCATACATTTTCTTAGTTTGCTATTCACAAAAAGCATCTGTGTAACGATGAGCCCCCTATAGGGTGATGGGGAGCCCCCAATCTGCGGAGATTGAAGCCTTTAGGGCAGGTATACAGATTCCAGGGAACAAACCAGGATATTTACAGGAATTAGAAAGATCCCGAAGCCCTGACTAACTAAGCTAGGTCTGCAAGGTGTATAAAACATAAACCAGACATACAATGAATGCAGGTATTACACGGATAAATAAGCACGGTACAGGGGACAGACAGAAGAGAGATCCAAATACAAGAGCCAAAGGTCATACACAGAATATCAAAGTTAACCAGCACACAGGGACTAGGCAAGAAAGACTATCCTGGTCCAAGGATCAAGGGGAATCCTGGTCCTACATATAGGGCAGAACAGGTCATGTGACCGCAGACCAATAAGCCCAACAGATGGCCTGCAGCCTGAAAACAAAAACAAACAGGAATCCCTGCTACCACCAGCAGGGGGCAAGGCCGAGAGGTGACAATCTGTTGATATGAACCATGCCTCACAAAAAAGAGCTCTCGCAAGACCTGCCATGCAGAATTGATGTGTTGCATATTGATAGGGTTACAGTTATCTCAAAGAGCTTAAGATATTCATTTGTCCACTGTTAAACAAATTGTCTGTAAAAGGAGGGGATTTAGTACTGTGCCTAATCTCCCTAGAAGTGGCCATCCAGCCAACAAAACTTATTTTTCCAGGACTGCTTTTTATTCCTCAGGGGTTATTCAGAAAGCTGTCTCGCTCGGCGCACTTTGGTTCGCTTAGTGATTCCATTTTGCCCACCCTGTGGTGAATTCGCTAAGCACCGCAGGGTCCCTGAAGTGCACCGAATACAGAGTAGCTGAACACTGCCGAACAGACCACTGAACGTCACCGCAGACCGCCAAACAGACCACTGAACACTGCCAAACAGACTACCGAACGCGGAACAGACTACCGAACGCCGAACAGCAGAACCCCCCCCCCGAACTCTGCTATTTTTCTAATTGGTGTTTAAACCAATAAGAATGCATTAAAATGTGTCTAAATAATCTCTAGATTGTAAGCTGCTATGAGCAGGGCCCTCTACACCTCTTGTTTCCATCACCAGCTGGGTGGAGTAGAGGTAACATCACTGCTCTATAGCTGTGGAGAGAGATTGTGGAGACACAGGTTCGATCCCGGCAAGAGCACCTCTCCTTGGGCAAGACACCTAACGGTACATACTCGCCACCCAGGACATACTTGAAACCGAGAGAAATCTCAATATATCCTTCCTGGTAAAATATTTTCTCAAGAAAAAAAATGATGTTCGTTTATCTTTTTCCCTTTGGTTATTGTAAAGCGCTGCGGAAACTGTTGGCGCTATATAAATGATGACAATAGTAAATAAGAAAAAAGGTCCTATAAAAATAATAAAAAGGTATGTTACAGAATAAAAAAAAAGCCTTTAAAAAATTGAGAATCCAAAATTTCATCTTATAAATATAAAAAAAAACATAATGGTGTTCCAATAAATAAATGAAAAGACGGTTTGCTGAAAATTAAAAGACTAAACGGTCGAATAAATAAAAAATAAGACCAATAATATTTTTTACATTGGATCCTATGGGATTCCCCTGTTTAAACCTGTTGAACTGAACATTTCGCTGACACTTCGGTGCAGTTCGGCATTCTCTGAATAAATTAATCATTACTTCTCTATGGGACAATTTTGCTGCTCCTGAAGATCACCAAATTACTTGCACCGATCTGCAGCGAACTGCACTGTATTTGGCTGGCAATTCACCAGTATTTGGCAAATACTAGCCACCCAGGACATACTTGAAAACGAGAGAAATCTCAATGTATCCTTCCTGGTAAAATACTTTCTCATAATCTTTTTTTAAAAATTGGTAGTTTAGTGCATGGCTCAACATTTCAAGTCCCAAGCTACTAACCAGGCCATAAGAGTTACTCGCCACCAGTTGTTCCACCTAACCCCTACCCAGCCCTTAACTCTGCCCCTAAACACACACCCTTAAATTTTGTTATGAAATTACACTGTTAAAGGTTTTATTTAGAATAAAGTTACAAAAATAACATTAATACCCAGACATCAGACCCCAGATACATGTATACCCAGTCATCAGAACCCAGTGTGAGCAGAGAGAGGAGGCAGGGAAGCTCCTTTCCACCCCCCTGCCAGTGACAGAGACAAGCTGTGTCAGGTTAGGCAGTTTATCCCTGCCACAGTTCAGCCTGGGGAAGGGGGCTGCACAGTGGCACTGTCGGAATACACAGCATGAAATAATTTATTGTGCTGTCTGCGTGTGCATTTCCACTCGCCCTCACTTAAGTTCCACTCGCCAAATGCGAGTAGGCGAGTGGAAATTTTGAGCCCTAGTTTATTGAATAGATGTACTGCCACGAAATTGCCCCGAACCATGAAATTCACTGTTTGGTGCTCTTCGGCGGCAAGATTATTGCTTATTGAATAACCCCTCTAGTTTGGCCTTCATTGAGTATTGTTGGGAAAGTCCCTGGGCTAAAGAGTTTGGATATCATAGAATCAATGACATCACTAAATAATATTGTTTCGCCAATAAAAGAGCTCACAGTGCAGTTGGTTTTCTATCTGGGTGTGATAATTCTCAGAATGAATTAATATTAGCACATATGCAAGTGTATATATACATATATATGCAAAAAAAGATATGGGAGCACTCTGGGGCTTCTAAAAAGTATGTTTATTAGATATAGATATGCATTAATAAATAGCTGACGTTTCAGCTCCACAGAGCCTTTATCAAGGTACCTTACATACCATGATAAAGGCTCTGAGGAGCTAAGCATACTTTTTGAGAAGCCCCAGAGTGCTCCCACATCTGTTTTTTGTATATATTCTATCTCCTATTACTTCATTTTTTTTGGGACGGAGTGCTTTTCCACTGCGTTTGTTACACACATATATATTTGTATACAGGCTTAAGCAAACTATGATCATACTGAATCCACATCATTTAATCCCTCAGTCAGGTTTTTTGAACATTTTTAAAACTGTGCTTTTTTTTGCTATAGAAAATGATAGAAGAAGGTGCTCATTAATATGGAGTGCTCTTTCCTGATATTTTTTATTTAATGTCTTAGAAGCGCCCGCTTAGTGTAGGTTGAGTACAACCTTTTTGTAGTTTTGTATATATATATATATAAACGAAATTGGGAGCACTCACGGTCTTGCATACAAAATAAATTTTATTGGTTCCTCATTAAAATCTCACACGTTTCGGCTCACTCACGAGCCTTAATCATGGATCCATGATTAAGGCTCGTGAGTGAGCCGAAACTGAGATTTTAATGAGGAACCAATAAAATTTGTTATTTTTTATGCAAGACCGTGAGTGTTCCCAATTTCGTTCTATATATTTAACTGGGGTTTGTTCACACCACGGCATGGGAGATTACTGATGCCAAAGCTTGAGTGCTGGATACTTGGACATAAACCATATATATATATATATATATGGTTTATTATTGCAGAAGCCACTTGCACATCACAGCAATTCAAACAATTCAAAAAACTGCATCCCTATATATGTACAGTGGCAAGAAAAAGTATGTGAAGTACGTGGAGTGAAGTACGTGGAGTTTTGCATCAATTGGTCATAAAATGTGCTCTGATCTTCATCAGAGTCACAACAATTTGAAAAACAGTCTGCTTAAAAAAATACAACACAAACATTATATGTTTTCATGTGTTTATTGAACAGAACATGTAAACATTCACAGTGCAGGGTGGAAAAAGTATGTGAACCTTTGGACTTAATAACTGGTTGACCCTCCTTTGGCAGCAATAACCTCAACCAAACGTTTCCTGTAGTTGCAGATCAGACCTGCACAACGATCTGGAGTAATTTTGGACCACTCCTCTTCACAAAACTGTTTCAGTGTAGCAATATTCTTGGGATGTCTGGTGTGAATCGCTCTCTTAAGGTCATGCCACAGAATTTCAATCGGGTTGAGGTCAGGACTCTGACTGGGCCACTCCAGAAGGCGTATTTTGTTTTGTTGAAGCCATTCTTTTGTTGAATAACTTGTATGCTTTGGGTTATTGTCCTGCTGCATCACCCATCCTCTGCGGAGCTTCAGTTGGCGGACAGATGGTCTTACGTTTCCTGCAAAATGTTTTGATAAACTCTGGAATTCATTTTTCCATCAAAGACAACAATCCGTCCAGGCCCTGAGGCAGCAAAGCAGCCCCAAACCATGATGCTTCCTCCACCATGTTTTACAGTGGGGATGAGGTTTTGATGTTGGTGTGCTGTGCCTTTTTTTCTCCACACATAGTGTTGTGTTTTTTCCAAACAACTCAATTCTGGTTTCATCTGTGCACAGAATATTTTGCCAGTAGTGCTGTGGAACATCCAGGTGCTCTTTTGCAAACTTCAAATGTGCTGCAATATTCTTTTTGGACAGCAATGGCTTCCTCCGTGGTGTCCTCCCATGTACTCCATTCTTGTTTAATGTTTTCCTTATTGTAGATGTGTCAACAAAAATGTTAGCATGTGCCAGAGATTTCTGTAAGTCTTTAGCTGACACTCTAGGATTCTTCTTTACCTCATTAAGCATTCTGCGCTCTGCTCTTGCAGTCATCTTTACAGGACGACCACGCCTAGGGAGAGTAGCAACAGTGCTGAACTTTCTCCATTTGTAGACAGTCTGTCTTACCATGGACACATGAACATCAAGGCTTTTGGAGATACTTTTGTAACCCTTTCCAGCTTCATGCAAGTCAACAATTCTTGATCGTAGGTCTTCTGAGAGCTCTTTTCTGCGAGGCATGCTTCACATCAGGCAGTACTTCTTGAAACCAGTAAACCCAAAACTGGTGTGTGTTTTTAAAGGGCAGGACATCTTTCAGCAACACATCCAATAATATCACACTGATTGGACTCAAGGTTGGCTCACTCCTGGCTCCAATTAGCTCTTGGAGAAGTCATTAGGCTAGGGGTTCACATACTTTTTCCACCCTGCACTGTGAATGTTTACATGTTATGTTCAATAAACACATGAAAACATATAATGTTTGTGTTGTATTATTTTAAGCAGACTGTGTTTTTCAAATTGTTGTGACTTAGATGAAGATCAGAGCACATTTTATGACCAATTCATGCAAAACTCCACGTAATCCCAAAGGGTTCACATACTTTTTCTTGCCACTATATATATATACACACACACACACACATACACTCACAACAACTGGGTGTGGGTTATGTTTTGTTATGATTGGTTTGAGGGAAATAGATATAAATACGCACCACCCAACTGTTCCATTTTATGAGTGATGCTCCATTATTGAGTTGACTACCATCGAGTGAGAAATCTGCCTGCTTCCTCAGAGTGCGACCCAGCTCGTTTCTTATCTGCATTTCTCTAAAGTAACCCTTAAAATCTGGCCTGTTAGTGCTCCCTGAGGACAGGTTTGGGAAACACTCATCTAGAGGAGTTGTGGTGGAGGGAACCAAGACGAGATGCCTTCTTATTAGTGGTAAGGATTTGTATCAGAAATGGTGATGGGTATGGTGGTAAAGCAAGCTATGAAAATTGTAATGACTTATGGCACTGGCAACACTCAAAAAGATGGGCTGTCCAGAAAAAGCGAAGTGTCAGAGAGAACCTTAAAGGAAAGTGACTGTCCTGGAAAGGATATGAACCTGACTGAAAAAGGAGTAGGGGTGGAGGGGAGGGTTGTAGTGCCTCTATAAGGAAAGTGGGGGAGTTTACTCAAATAAGAAATTTTGGGGATGCCCAGAACCCAGTCTCATAGTTACATGTGAAATGGGACAGTTCTATAACCCCAAACAATAAAGTGAAAAATTGTGCCTATCCAGCAAAAGCCAAGATTGATGGAATGTATTCTAGGCTAAACTCTAAATAGCATTGCTTATTTGTCATTGTAGTGGCCTCTTGCTCCCCAGGAACTTTACCTCATGGACCCAAAACTCAATGTAGTCTTTGCAAAGTACCACATCAAGGTCTCTATTACATTATTCACGCAAAAACGCAGGCAGAACGTGTGAATTTTTGCACGAAGCATTAAACGTTAACGCGTGTAAAACAACGCTGGTATTACAATCCTCACGCATTTTTTCATCCGTCAAAAAATAACGCGCGTAAAACAGACGCGCAAAAACGCGCACACAGCAATGTTGCGCGCAGAAATCAGTGTGCGGACTGTTTTTTCACGCGATTCAGCCAATCAGAATTAAGAACCACAATTATCTCACGTTAAGTTTTTGCACCTGTCAAAGTCAATCTGCGCATATATGCTGCATCAATAAAAAAAACACGCACAACTTCTCAATTTTATTGCAGAATGTGTAACTATACTTTGCTGCGTATTATTTTTTGGGCTGGTGTATTTGGGTTCGGCCAGGACCTTCAGATTTGCCTTTACCACCAGCTTTTAAAACACGTTAAAAATATGCGCGCAAACGCTGTGTGTTAAATTTTGCACATAGAATGTAATACCATCCTCGTACCAGCGCACAAACGCATTTGCGCTCACAATGTTAAGTATAGGACGCGCGCAGTACATTATGCTCGCAAAGGATTCGCGCAGGTTCACCCGCAGTAGTTGTTAACGCGCAATTTTTGCGCGGACATTGTAATACGATGTTCACCGCAAAGGGTTTTGCCCCTAGCGTTAACGTTTGTGCGAAGAATGTAATAGAGCCCTAAATGTTTGCTTCAATTCAGAACGTCTAACTGGGGTTGCCATTGGATGATGACAGCTCATGATATGTTCAGGGCCCAATTGCCAAACCTATGCAACTCATCTAAGTTTCACATATGTAAGGGTCACTTCATATGAGCCAGGAGTGGCCCACCAACACACCAACAAAGGTTTACTTTGAAGCATGTGTGGGCTTTTTTCTTTGCGCTTGTGAACATAACATTGAAGGATAATAAGTATCTTTTGAAAACAAATGTATACTTACATATGTGTTTTTGCTAAGAATAAAAGCGTTTAAATAAAAGCTATTAAAAGGTATTTAAAATTTAAATATAATAATAAAATCTAACATAATTTAAAATGCTCATGTAACCAACCATGGGCACAAAAACTTAATAGTGTCATAAAAGCACAAAATACAAGGCTTAAATTAAAGGGAAATATGAGAGGACAGAAAAGAAACATTGCTAACATAATAAAAAATGAATCGTAAATGAAATGCCATTTACGGTTATTTTATTTCCATAAATTAAACAAATGGACTCGCTCCAGAACTTTATTCTAGCTCTTAAAAATGATATGCACATACTGTAAGACGTTCCATTTTTTTCCTATGCAGGATATTGCTCTGACTAGGGTAATAACTAAGGCTAGAAATGATTGCAATTTCGAAGGGATCATTTATTATACGCCAAATTGAACTGTTATTTACAGTTCTTATTAAAAATATTGAATATGGAAATGGTTCAACTTTTACAAAATTTGTAATATTGCTAAATTAGGCCAGAGCTTCATTCAACAACAAGAGACAATCGTTTTTAAAGCATATGGATGGTTTATGGCTAATGATTATTAAAAATAGTGTAATGAATAAAGCTCGCGCAGAATGATTTGTCAGTGTAATGTTAGAGACTACAAAAGGCAAGAATTTAATTTCCGCATGGATGGTATCAATGAATAGTGTCTTTCTTTTGTAGATACATTTAGTTCAAAATATCTACTAGAATTTGCCTAAATTAAAATAATATATGGGTGTAGCTATACGAAGGCAAAACAGTATTGATGAGCGGTAATTCATAGATCAGATAGATAATTTAATCAAAATTTAAATTGTGCTAAAGAACGTCAGGGCTTGCTGGGATGGGATCAGATCACAGAACACATAATTTAACCCCTGCGTTGCTATTATCGAGTATTCGTGTTCTTCAAAAGCCTCTCCAGTAAGTGTCCTCGGGCAAGACATCTAACGGTACATACTCGCCACCCAGGACATACTTGAAAATGAGAGACATCTCAATGTATCCTTCCTGGTAAAATACTTTCTCAAAAAAAAAAGAAAGCTCTTGCTGGTGCTACAATATATATATATATTTTCTTGCATTTACCGTTTATATGCAGTGGGGTGTATAGCTATTGTAGGTACCTCTATTGTGGTTTCTCATTTGGTGCACATTAACTGCAGTAATTAATCTGATACTTTGTGCCTATCTATTACTTCAACGTACTTCCACTCTAACTGGTTTTGTTGGGGGGCCTTTTATTGCATCTCATGCTGGACACATCTTTGGCTATAGCTTTTATATACAACCACAAAAAAAAGTGTGATTCGATTTGGTTGCTTTGCTATAGCTTTCACACACTAGCACCAATTTTTGTGATTCGATCTTGCATTTGATGCACTTGTGACTGTACCTGTTGACCTTTGACTATGGTCTCAGGCATTTGACTTTTAACCTTTTTTGTGTATGTGTGCACGTTTTTTTTTATATATATGTTCAATAAAGGTTTAAATATTTTATTTGTATTTTCCACCTTGTTTTGGGTTCTTTGGAATCCATTTTCTCTACGATATGGAGTATACTCAACCTGGTCATATTCTGGAGCATTGCAAGGAATTGTGGTTATTGCAAATGAGCTCCAAAACATGCCCCTGAGATTTCAACACATCGAGCATGACAGCCGATATGTTAAAATTATTCGAAAAGCTTTGAGATCTGTTTTTTTCTTCAAGGAAACAGAGAGCCCATGTACAAATGTACATGTAATAGCTAATTTTGGCCACGAGAGGGAGCTCTCTCTCTGTCAAATAGGGCTTACCTACAGTGAAAACATACAGGGGGACACCTTTATATTTATTTACTGTACATAATGGAACTTGATTTTACTTAAAACCACTGCATCCTACCAGTGGGTTTATGGAAAATCACCTGTTATAAAAGGTTGAAATGATTTAAACTCAGTCTATTTTAGTGGTACGACATTCAGAGGTTGGTGAAAAACTGTTGTTTTGTGTTGTCACTGTACTCTGTGTTCTCTTCATCTGCAACTGAGGTTGAAATTCAACATGATGATACTGGATCTCACTGTCTTTCCATTTCCGTGTGAAAAGATTTGTGCCCGACCATGATAGTGAGTCTAGGTAAAACATTTTTGTACATGCTCATGCACACGTTAAGTGAGTTTGTGATAACATGTTGCTTTCCTTTTATTACTTGCTTCTATAAAGAATGTAATAATATTTGACCAGCATCTTCCCTTCACCCTATTCAGAATTTGAGATCCCTTCAGGACATTAAGTACAGCAGATGGCATGCTACAGAGTCCAGTTAAAAAGGACACGAGTGAAAGTGTCAAAATGAGCTTTAGTGGAGAAATAGATATGAATAAAATCCAACGCATTTCGACTCTCATGGAGACTTTGTCAGGGATATGAGTCGATAATGTAAACTGTACAGTCCCTATTCTCCTGATCTTCTCCATCATCATCTAAGGGGCATTTCCAGTTTCTCATCTAGTTCCAATGCTTCACATATCCCCGATGAAGTTGGACTTATGCTGTACCTTTGAAACAAGTTGGATATTTTATTTTTCACTGATTTATGTATTTTAATGTCAATAAATGGACCCCTGTTTGAAAGACCTTTTGGATTTCTGCAGCGTTCCTTTTGCACTTCTGCCTCCTAGAGGTGTAATATCCATTATTATTATTACAAGCTGGATTCTATTTGATATCTTGTGAGTGAGGTCTAAAGAGGGCCATTAATGTATATATTGTGTGTATACAGTGTTACACTATGTTTGGTTCATTTGTATCACCATAGATCACTCCTCTATTTTTTACTTAAGGTGTTGTTCAGTAAGTGGCGAACGTGCCACCGAATTGCACCAAACGGTGAATTTTACCATACGGTGCAATGTTGGGGCAATTTGTCTATTCACAAAGCTGTCAATTCTCCAAATACTGGCTAATTGATGGCGAAGTACGGTGCAGATCGGCAGTCTTCGGTGACAACAAAATTGTCCCATAGAGAAGTAATGTTTAATCTATTCACAGAACGCCAAACTGCACCGAAGTGTCAGTGAAATGCCCTTATTTCCAGTTTGACAGGTTTAAACAGGCGAATCCCATAGGATTCAATGTAAAAAAAAATATAATTTTTAATTATATTTTTTTAAAAAGTTTATTCTTTTCATTTTCTGTAAAAAAAAGTATTTTTATTTATTTATTTTTTAGAACACCTGTTTGTATTTTTTTGACAATTTTTGATTCCTAATTATTTTAAATGGTGATTTCTTTTTATTTTGTAACAGACCTTTTTAATTATTTTTTTAAAGGACCTTTTAATTATTCAGACACATTTTAAGACATTTGTATTGGTTTAAACACCTATTGGGAGAATAGGAGCGTTCCTGTTTTCTTTTTAGCTGATGTTTGGCGGTCTTCGGCGGCCAGTTCGGCGACTCTATTATTAGCACACTACGGTGATCCAGTGGTAAATAGTGAATTCACCAAAGGGTTGGTGAAGTGGAATCGTCTGGTGCTGCATACTGTATGTCTGGAGATTGAGTTGTATTTTTTTTTTTTTTTGAGAAAGGATTTTACCAGGAAGATTGAGATTTCTCTCGTTTTCAAGTATGTCCTGGGTGGCGAGTATGTACCTTTGGGTGTCTTGCCCAAGGACACTTACTGGAGAGGTTGCTCGCTGGGATCGAACCCATGACTCCACAGGCTCTCTCCACGCAGAGCGGTGATCTTACCTCTACTCCGCCCAGCTGGTATTGAGGACAGATACATATAAAGTGTATTTTCGCATGTGTTTTGTTTTTTTTTAGAAGGTACACACTCACTGTATTTATTTGCTGTAGTTACGTGTGTGTGTGTGTGTTACTCGGCAGCCCTTGGTCTTGACTTGTCTCTTTCCTCTATCTTCCTATCTAGCATGGACAATTAACCGTAGTTTAGGCATAGTTGCCAACAGACCCACTGGATTATTCAGAGAGAGCCAATCTGGCCCCGAAATGTCACTGAACAGGGAATTTCCCTGTACGGTGACATTTCTGGGCCATTCGGCTATTCAGAGAGCAGGCCGTTCTCCAAATTTTGGCAAACTGCCAGCCAGTACAGTGCTTGTTAGAAAGCAGTGAAATCCCCCATTGAGAAGCAATGGTTAATCTATTCAGAGAACACTGAACAGCAGTGAAAGTTGCCGAAGTGCCCTGCAGTTCGGTGGTTTCATTCGGCAGGTTTATTCAGGCGAATCCCATAGGTTTCAATGTTAAAAATATTCCTGTTTAATGCAATATCTAATGAACAGGTTATTATTTTAATCTGCAGTAAAAAGTCTCTTTATTTATTGATTTATTAGGATCTTTTACGCATTTATCGTGATTTTTTCTTTTTTCTGTAACAGACCGTTTTATTATCATTCATTGGATCTTATATGTAAATTAAAGGCATTTTCGTTCAGTAGTTTTTTCACAAACAGCATATCAATTTTGAAACTTTCAAGCGTATTGTTTTTCTTTTTTTTACCCCGTTCGACAGCTTGTTGGCTTTTTCTGGCGACTGATCTGTGCTATGATCAGCGGGTCGTCGTGTTCGGCGTGTTTTTAGCGGCGGTTCCAACAGGTTTTCGGTGAGTGTTCTGTGAGTTTTCGGCAAGTGTTCGACAGGTGTTCGGTGGGTTTTCCCTACATTTCGGGGACTCTGCGGTGAATGCTGAATTCACCACAGGATGGGGAACTTTGATTCCCCGAAGTGCAGGGAAGAGCAGGGAAAGAGAGAGCACCGAAATGTCGGCGACATTTCTTTGCTTTCGGAATAACCCCTCCAGTTTTCCAGGGACGTTTTGGGTTTGTGCTCAGTGTCCTGTGGCTTAATCTCCCCAGGACTCAATCCTGGGATTAACACTTGTAGCAAATAAATTAAATTTAGGGACAATTTACTGTTCAGGACACTGAACCACATCTGGAACATTGGGACTGTTGGCAACTATGGTTTAGGCAGCATTTCCTCGATCTGTTTCTGTGGCTCTACAGCAGGGTGACCAATCTACGGCACACATTGCACAAGTGGCACAAGGAGAATTTCCAAGTGGCACACGCCACTTGTTGTAATTTTATTGAAAGTCAATAAGCAAATCGACTAAGCTGTGCAACAGCGCAGTGCAGGCAACAAATCAATGTTGGAATACGTTTCTTTGCAAGTAACTAGCATTTCTAATATACTTGGGGCTCTATTATGATCTTCGCGTTAAAACGCGGGTGCAAGGGAGGCTAAACTGCACCCGCAGTTTTCCCCCTTGCGCCTGCGTTTTAATGCCAGATCACAATGCAGATGCAAAAAATGCTGCCTGCATTGTTTGCGGGCGGTAAAAGCCAGGATGCTCGCGGCAGCGCTGAGCGCAGCCGAGAGCATCCACTCGCTGGAGTCCATAAGACTCCATTGAGTTCCACCCTGCCGGTCACGTGACTAGCTGGATCTCGCCTCGCGAGATCCGGACAGTCGGCGTAGGAATACGTAGGGAGAGACTAGGGGGACTTTTCCCCCCATTCTTTCCCTGCTCCCGCCGGCCGGAGGAGGCGAACCTCGCTGCGGGACAGAGGGTGAGTATGTGCTTCATTTTTTATTTTTTAAGCATGGTGTTAACGGATTCTGCAGAAGTGGAATCCGTTAACACCTGGTTCAGGCTCTGGTTAACTTTGTGCTAACCAGATCCAGGCGTTAATCAGCGCTGGGACTTTGTAATTCCAGCGCTGATTATCACTTTGTGCTCCCCATGTTTAGTATATGGAATGCAAATTGCAGTAACCTCGCGCAGAGGAGCGCAAGGTACCAAACGCAAACGGGTTTTTTAACCCGTTTGTGTTTGGATTGTAATATGCGGTAAATACTGCAGCAAACGTTAATGCTCACGCATGTGAGTGTTATCATTTGCGTGAAGAGTGTAATAGAGCCCTAGATCTTGATTAATTATTAGTGATACAAAAGTATTGGTTTAACATTATTTTCTCTTCAGTAATGGTTTATTTGGAGTATACTGAGACAACTTTTGTGTCCTTTCTGGCAACTGTGGAGGGGGGGGTTAGGTTAAGGTGGAGAGTCGTGATCAAGTTTATCTACATCAAAAGTGGCACGTGGTGTGACTTTGGTTGGCCACCCCTGGTCTACATGTTGGGTCACCGGGTATCTTTGACACAAGTGTGAGTGAATTCTGACATGTGCTGTTTTCCACACTGATACTGAATGGGTTACTCACCAGCTTTAAAACCCCTGAATTCTATTTTCCTATTGCACTTGCCAACACGAAGAAGAAAATGCTAACAAGCCATCATCCATTACCTAATTATATTTATCCAGACAGAGAAAATTGAAAAAAGTCAAAGGCAAAAATTATTGCTTCTCATTTGGCAAACAAAGACTAATTTTACAGCTTAATTATTCCTAGTAGTACCATCCAGAGAGTTTTCTGTTAATCATGTGTAAGATTTCTCTCTGAGGTTTGAATTGTGTGTTGACTTCCAATTAAGTCTACTTCCCCTCCTGTAGCGGAGTTCACTAATGGGATTTAAATGTTTGTGAGTCTTCATTGAAACCAAAGCAAAGGACCCCTTTGACACAGATAAAACATCCCACCATACAGAACATTTAATAGCTTCAGAATGTTTCCCTGGTTATTTTCGGCCTCTGATTTTTCTATGTTACAAAAATACTCGTTTAATTATCTCATTTATTTGCTCCCAGTATTAGAATTTGGAGGTGTGGCCTACATGGTTTATTAAAAAGCTGTTATTGTTGATTGTCATTTTCTCTTATCAGGGGATATGTCGAAAGCTATGAAATTGCCAATTGTAGTGATACAAAATGTTACCAATCACTTGGTATACAGGCTCCTTAAACATCTGTAGGAACAATGAACTGGTCATTCCTTAGTCCAATATCTTAGACAAGGGTAGCAATGGTACATTGTTATGGCTCAGGGGCTGGGAATATTCCAGCAGGTAATGTGTATACAGTATGTCCACAATGAACATTCAGCATTAAAGTGACACTTGATGGACTGTGACCACTCAATATAAAGTGGGAAGAGTTGTCCCGGTCCCCCGAGCATCTCCACCCCTATCTCGCAGCCAATCGGAAGCTTCCTGGAGTGTCCAGTCCGCTGTGGCCATGTGACCTGCTCTGACTTCCTGCAAGCTGTAAGCAGGTCACGTCTGTAGGATTAGAAAACAACGCTGTGCTGGATATAACATGAATTTTAAAAATAACTAGGGTTAAAATGGAAGGGTGGTGAAGAGGGAGTCTGGAGAGGTAAATGTTTAACCCCTCCATCTCCCCTCTCCCATTTTAATCCTTTAGAGTACCTTTAAGTACAAAGAAACTGTCACGGGATCCCCCCAGACACCCAGATATTGGTCCCTGTACACAGAGCCCTTTCTACTCTTCCGATCCTTGAATGGTTGGCAATTCTTCCCCTATATCAGATGGCTAACTTCAGGGACCTGATATTAACACAGACAACAAGGATTAGTAATACATACAGAGTGCTCCTCGTAGACACCGAGTCAGTAACAAGACTGGTTCACATACAAGCAGAGTCAGTAACAGGACTGGTTCCCATACACGCTGAATCAGTAACAGGACTGGTTTTCATGCAGGCTGAGTCAGCAACAAGAGTAGTTCTCATACAATCCGGGTTGCAAACGCAACTTCAGAAACGTACTACATTGTAGAACTCATTCTGCTGCTTTGCGCTACAATGTAACTACATGACCCACCATTGTGACATGTTAAAAGAGCTAAAGTGGCCGTCGCTGGAATCTAAATGCACCCTTCACCTTTCCAACCTGGTGTTTAAGAGCTTTTCTGGGAAGCTGCCATCCTACCTGAATAGACTGCTTCACCCAGCAGTTCCCTCATCCTATAACCTCCGATCCAGGACCAGCACCTTATGTGCAATACCACAATACAAATAGACAGTGGCTCGATCCTCATTTTCCTACAGAGCACCACAATTATGGAATAACCTCCCAGACGCCATCAAATCTTCCCCCAGTCTTAAGTCATGCAAGAGCTCCCTATTAACATACGTCAATACAGAATGCACCTGTAAACATGTAACATGACTATTTCTTACATATTTATTTTCTGTTAATCTGTATATTTGTGTTTTTAATATCTTGCATTTTATTACTTTGCATTTCTGTAACAACTGTAACATTTCAATGTTCTTGAACCCAGGACATACTTGAAAACGAGAGGAATCTCAATGTATCATTCCTTGTAAAATACAAATAAATAAATTAATTAACAGGACCGGTTCTCATAAAGGCCAGGTCAGTAACAAGAGTGATTCTCATACAGACCAGGTCAGCAACAAGAGTGGTTATCATACAATCCGAGTCAGCAACAGTCAATAGCATATGAATCAGTGAATCGCAAGAGTCGAATCACTAGCACTTGGGGAAATAACTCCACGACAGGGTAATGAGCCGATAAGCGCCTTCTCCCTTTAAACCGGTGGCTCCACGTCATAACGCAGCACCCCCCTCTTCTGAGCAACCACGCCACCAGTAGAAGCTGGTGCATCGCCTGGCACCCAGCCAACCAACGGCGCGGCTGGCACTGCCGGGTGTCGGAACACCCCCTGGAGCGGCCTGCAGCCCCCCACGAGCTCTGGATGTGACAGAAACTCTGCACCTATTTTTGAAGTTAGGGAAAGGATGGGTGTTTATCTTATACAGTTCCTGCTCTGTCATAAACTCTTGACTATGCATCCTATAGAACAAGAGGAAGTCAATTGCAGAGCTTTCATCTATTATGACATGGGTCTAGGAGACAGAATAAGGCAATAAGCGTGTTAATTAGGGGCAATCCTTGGGATACTGGAATACAGTCATGCTTAAAAGTTTTCATACCCTGGCAGAAATCGTGAAACTTTGGCATTGATATTGAAAATATGATCATGCCGAAAAATATCTTTTATTTAAAGATAATGATCATATGAAGCCATTTATTATCACATAGTTGTTTGGCTCCCTTTTAAACCATAATGATAACATAAATCATCCAAATGGCCCTGTTCAAACGTTTTCATACCCTGGAATGTTTGGCCTTGTTACAAACACAGGTTAAATGGCAAATAAAGGTTAATTTCCCACATCTGTGGCTTTATAAATTGCAATTAGTGTCTGTGTATAAATAGTCAATGTGTTTGTTAGCTCTCATGTGGATGCACTGAGCAGGTGAGATACTGAGCCATGGGGAGCAGAAAACAACTGTCGAAAGACCTGAGTAACAAGGTAATTTAACGTTAAAAAATGGAAAAGGATATAAAAGGATGTCCAAAGCCTTGAAAATGCCAGACAGTACTGTTCAATCACATATTAAAAAGTGGAGAATTTGGGAATCTCTTGATACCAAGCCAAGGCCAGATAAACCGAGAAAGGTTGCAGCCACAGCTGCCAGAAGAATTGTTTGGGATACAAAGGGGGTTATTCAGAGAGATTCGAAATGTCGCCGTACGTTCGGTGTCCTTTTGTTCCCCGCACTCAGGGCTGTCTTTAGCGTGGGGCAAAAGGGGCAGCTGCCCCGGGCCCAGTCATTGCTATGGGGCCCAAGGCAGCTGCTCCCAGCCTGCAAAAATCATGGCCCCGCTTGCTGTCTCCCCTTCGTAAGGACATGCGACCCCAGAGAGGAAGTGAGGCCTCGCGATGCAGTTGGCTCCTCCCCTCCTCTTCAATATGCAGTTCCCCTTCTCTCGCCGGGTCCCTCCCAGCTGGGTATGTGATGTGAAACACTCTGCTGTGCTGGGTATGTGATGTTAAACACTCTGCTGTGCTGGGTATGTGATGTTAAACACATGCTGTGCTGGTTATATGATGTGAAACACTCTGTGTGCTGGGTATGGGAGGTGAAACACTCTGCTGTGCTGGGTATGTGATGTGAAACACTCTGCTGAGCTGGGTATGTGATGTGAAACACTCTGCTGTGCTGGGTATGTGATGTTAAACACATGCTGTGCTGGTTATGTGATGTGAAACACTCTACTGTGCTGGGTATGTGAGGTGAAACACTCTGCTGTGCTGGGTATGTGATGTGAAACACTCTGCTGTGCTGGGTATGTGATGTTAAATCCTCTGCTGTGCTGGGTATGTGATGTTAAACACTCTGCTGTGCTGGGTATGTGATGTTAAACACTCTGTTGTGCTGGGTATGTGATGTGAAACACTCTGCTGTGCTGGGTATTAGGGATGAGCCGAACACGCCCGAGTTCAGGTTCGTACCCGAACCCGAACATTCCAAATGTTCGAATCCGAATCCGAACTCGAAGTCAATACAAGTCAATGGGGCTGAAAATTCGGTTTTTAGAGTGCCCTCCAAGAGGGCATATATGCTAGATATTTGCCATAAAAGGTGTATGTGGGTCCGGGTAGTACCCTGGGGGACAGGAAACAAGGACAAAAAGTTAAAAAAAACCGTTTTTAACCCTTTCGCTGCTGAGGCATTTCCCGCCTCTGTGCTGAGGTCATTTTTACCGGTTTTGCTCATCATGTTTAAACGTGTTTTGAAGGCTTATTTTAGTATATGACCCAGACATATTATATATCGTTCTTTCCGTCAGACTTGGCAGATTCGTAATATGTCATTATTATATGTATACGTCATGACCTGTCTATATATTATAACAAAAAATGCAATAAAATATGAATTTTCAATAATTTACAACGTGTAAAGTGGTTTTTTTTCACATTTTAACATGCGAGCAATTGCGGTTATATTTTGTACGGGGTGCGCTTGTTAAAAAAATTAGAGATGGGGTCTCGTTACATTTTTTTTTGGGGAAAATAACGCGATTTTTAACAAACACACCGCATACAAAAAATCGTTAGTGCAGCATCATTGTTCACATTATAATTGAAATGGGAACAATATTGCTGCATTAACGAACCAAAAAAAAGAACAAAATAACTTGTTTATTTTTTTTCTAATTTTTTTTTAAATACTTTTTTATTTTTATTTTTTATTTTTTTTTACAAACTTTTTTCATAGTCATGTCTGGTATTGTTGGAACGGCCATGCTCTGGCCGATGGCTCTGGCCATGCTATGCACAATGACGTCAGTCCTCAGGGGGCATTCCCGGAAGCTTGGCCGACATCCAAGATGTCGGCCAGCTCCGGGAAAGGATCATGAACCGGTGCTTTTCGGCGCCGATTCGTGATCCAGCCCCCATGGGGTTAATTCCAGGTACCGTTAGGAAGGGCAGGCTGTGCCCTTCCAAACGGTGCCTGGATTAACCCCCTGCACGCCGGCGATCGGGAGGGAGAGATGACATCTAATTAGGCCGGCGGCGGTTCCGGGTGCTGGACTGACATCGAGGATGTCAGCCCGCACCGGGGGGCACAGCGATCGGACGGAACCCGGCCGATCCCTGGCCCCAAAGGGAGGACGCGCTCAGCGCGTCCTCCGCAAGGAACGCTACCTGCGGGTGGACGCGCTCAGCGCGTCCTCCGCAGCGAAGGGGTTAAAGGGACAATGAGTTTTCCATGAAATAAGGGTTAAAAATAAAAACGAAAAATTCCTTCAAATATCGTGCCTAGGAGGTCCCCATAACCTGTCCGTGAAGTGGCGGATTTGTGGGATGTATAGAAACACTTGAAAACAAAAAAATGACGTTTCAAATGACGGTAAATGCTTTTCCTTTAATCTATCCATAAACAACTGCTTGGGGCGGCAGTCTGTATGAAAAGAGGAGACATTTTCGGACACGCAGAAAAAGTTTAGTGATTTTTTGGCTAAATTATTGTGAAACTTTTGCAGGCTTTGGATGAAAGTAACAATAGGTGCTTTAAAATTGGGCCTTTAGCATCGGCAACAATGCCGTCACACCGTAACCCCTCTGAGGATATGAATCTGATACAGGCGTCAGTGGCAGTGCACCCAAATATTGTGCTTTTGGTGCCAGGCCTGCAAGTACTATCATACAGTATCCCATCTGTAGTATTGTGGAAGAATGCAGGGGTGGACCATGTGGTCCTATATTCAAAAGATATGATTCTGGTCAAGGCGTCAGTGCACCCAGATATTGTGCCTTTGGTGCCAGACTGCCAGGCCAGCAAGTATCATCATACAGTAACCCCTCTGTAGTATTGTGGAAGAATGCAGGGGTGGACCATGTGGTCCTATATTAAAAAGATATGATTCTGGTCAAGGCGTCAGTGCACCCAGATATTGTGCCTTTGGTGCCAGACTGCCAGGCCAGCAAGTATCATCATACAGTGACCCCTCTGTAGTATTGTGGAAGAATGCAGGGGTGGACCATGTGGTCCTATATTAAAAAGATATGAATCTGGTAAAGGAGTCAGTGCACCCAGATATTGTGCTTTTGGTGCCAGACTGCCAGCAAGTACTATTATCATACAGTAACCCCTCTGTAGTATTGTGGAAGAGTGCAGGGTTGGACCCTGCTGTTCAAAAAATTAAAATGATATAAATATAGCACAGGCGTCAGTGCAGCCAAATATTTGCCTTTCATGGCAGCAAGTGCATTCACACCGTAACCCTTTTGTGGTATTGTGGAAGAGTGCAGGGTTGGACCCTGCTGTTCAAAAAATTAAAATGATATAAATCTGGCACAGGCATCAGCGCAGCCAAATATTGTGCCTTTCATGGCAGCAAGTGCATTCACACCGTAACCCTTTTGTGGTATTGTGGAAGAGTTCAGTGGTGGAGGTTTTGTGCATGCAGAAGACATCCCCGATCTATTCCGTTACGTCAGCATCAGGGGATTGATAACTGCTGATCCAGGACTGATTAATTTTTATAAATGTCAGCCGGTCTACAGAGTCGGTGGACAGACGCACTTTTTTGTCTGTGACAAAACCTCCAGTGGCACTGAATGTCCTTTCAGAAAGCACGCTGGATGAAGGGCAACCTAGTAGCTGCATAGCATATTGGCTAAGTTCTGGCCAGTGATCCAATCTCAACACCCAGTAAGCCAGTTGATCATCTGCTGGAAAGGTATCCAGGTCTGCCCTTGCCCCTAGGTAGTCCTGCACCATATGGTGAAGACGCTGGCAATGGGTGCCTACATTTGACGTCCCTGGGCGTCGTAGACTAAAAAAATAAAAAAATGCATCAGTCAAGCGGCCATGGCCTTCACCACTATTCCTCTGATCATCCGCAGCCTCAGAAGCACGTGTGTCATCACTTGGTAACCTACAAATGCCTGGAAAGGTGTTACACAAGTGTCGCTTTAGAGCGTCCTCAAGTTTTTTCATCCTGTGCTCCCTCTGTGCGGGCAGGATGAGCTCTGCAACTTTACCCTTGTATCGTGGATCAAGAAGGGTTGCCAACCAGTAATGATCCCTCTCCTTGATAGCACGAATCCTGGGGTCCTTTAACAGGCTTTGCATCATAAGGGAGCCCATGCAGCGTAGGTTGGAGGTGGCATTAGCTTCCGAGTCTTCCTGGTCAATGAGGATGACCGTATCGTGCACTTCCTCCTCCCAGCCACGCACTAGCCCTTGTGTTTCTGGGCACATGAAACCCTCCCTTGAGGAATCCCCACCTTCAATGCCCCCACTACTTAAATATTCCTCCTCCTCCTCATCCTCCTCCTGTCTGATCTGAGTAGGACCCGCTGGAATGCTGTCTGCGGAAAGCCTTGAGAGCTAGGGAAGGCCTCCTCTTCCTCCCGCTGCTCTGCCTCTAGAGCTACATCTATAATTCTCTGCAGAGTGTGCTCCAGCAGGAACACTAAAGGAACTGTACGAAGAGAAGAAATCCGGGACCCAGGCAGCTGCAGCTTATAAGTTTATTCACAGGAGTAACATCTCTCCATCAAGGGACAGTGACGTTTCGGCCACAATCGGCCTTAATCATACAATTAGAAAGGACATGACATCTCTAATTTAAACAACTCTCATCCAATTGTAATGAACCCCTCATAACAAGGGGGTGTGTCCTATTGTCCAACAGAATTATATGCAAACAAAGTTTTTTACATAAACACCTCTAATAATAAAAAATACAAAAAATAAATAAAAAGAAATTAAATGATATATAAAATTCTTACTCTACCGTATGAGGAACAAGCGCGGTATCAATGTAACTTTATGAAAGCTCTGTGGGGACAAAAGAATATATGTTGATATGTTTTTAACCACAAAGGAGTGCACCAAAATGCACCCAATCAAAAGATGCTAATAGCAGAGATGTAAATCAAACTCCCTATTAAGGCCCTTAGGCCACAATGTATCCAATTTATGTATCCAGCGTTTTTCCTTTTGTTTTAATAATCTAATCCTATCCCCTCCCCGTCGCAGGGCCGGGACATGATCAATGATCTGAAATCTTAATTGTGCTATATTATGTGTACAAGCAAGAAAATGTTCAGAAACCGGTAAATCCCTATGACCCGTCCTGATGGTTGACTTGTGTTTCGTAAAGCGTTCTTTCATTTTCATTGTAGTTTCACCCACATACAATAAGCCACAGGGGCATTTCAGTACATAAACTACATAAGAAGAATCACATGTGTAATATTCCCGTATCCCAATTTTTTCACCTGTATGTGGATGTACTAAGAAATCCCCCTTTATGACCGCATTGCATGAAGAGCAACCAAGGTACGGAAAGGTGCCCTTTCTTTGAGGGCCGAGGAATCTTTGTTGTTTCTCCCTAATTGGGCCTATGTCTTCTTTAATCAGATGGTCCTTCAGGTTCCTAATCCGCTTGTATGCAAAGACTGGGGGGCTCTGAAAAAATGGAACCTCTCCATATGCTTTACGTAAAATGCACGTATGTACCTTATGTACCTTAGGCAACACGTAAAAGACAGGTAATATTGCATGCTCTTTTTTGAGGTATTTCTGAAGATCCACATCTATGACATTAGCATCAAAAGCTTCCTTTAGTAGTTCTTCAATATTTCTATCTCTTCTAAAGACTGTCTCAAAGTCACTGACCACATAAGTGTCCTTATCCTGTAGTTGTCTCTCTATTTCCTTTATATAATCAATTTTATTCATAATTACAATTGCACCGCCTTTATCAGCTGACTTCAAAATAATAGCCTTATTTTCATATAGGCCCTGCAATGCTCTACGTTCCTTATATGACATATTGTTAGAAGAGCATGTCCCCACAGACCTCTCCAAGGCCACATCAATGTCCTGGTAAATGAACTGTGTAAATGTCTCTATAGGGGGCGTAGAAGGTGGTGTAAACGTACCCTTATTCCATAATTCATACTGTTTTGCATTAAAGAGAGTATCCATCCCCTCCACTGTTCGCATGTCATCTTTCTCATGAAAGAAAACCTTAAGTTTAATGCTGCAGAGGAACCTCTCTATATCTACACGTAACGAGAATGAATCAATTTTTGCCTGTGGAGATTAACATCTCCGAATACCGTCTATCAACGATTGAAGAACAGGTATTGGGAAGGGGACTTTCATTTTGTCCACAGGCAAAAATTGATTCATTCTCGTAATGAAAGTAATGGCGTTTTGGAACCTGCCACTGTGGTACAGCACATTCAGCAAATTCACGGAAGGGAGCAGAGTCCACCAGCTGGAAAGGCAGCAGCTGCAATGCGAGTAATTTTGCTAAGCTGGCATTTAGACGCTGTGCTTGGGGATGGTTGGGACTATATTTTTTCTTACGCTGCAGCAGCTGCGGCAACATAATCTGACTGCGTAAATCTTCAGCTGATGGGATGATGTCACATTGTGAGGAAGGAGCTGGTACATCCATTACTGTAGCATCATCCCTGTCAGTGTAGGTTGTAGCAGGCAATGACATGGCAGGACATACAGTGGGGGTGGAGACAGATGAGGAGGAGGAGGACCTATGCAAAGTTTTGCGCCAACGGGATGTGTGGCAGGTGTTCATATGTCGCCTCAAGCACGTGGTACCCAAGTGTCCGGTGTCTTTCCCACTCTTCAGCCTCATCTGACATAGATTACAAATAGCAACGGTGCGCTCTGCTACACATTTCTTAACTCCCAGACAACAGAGTTCCTGCATGTGTGCTTTGAGACAACAGCGCTCTGCACCGGAGCAGCTCTGACATCTGATGCCTTGGACTGGCTAGTGCTACGGTTGGTCATAGAGGATGTTGTGCCTTGTGTTTGCTGTGCCTCCTCCCCTCCTCCTCACTTGATTCCTCTGTTCGATCTGGCACCCAGGTGGAGTCACTGACCTCATCATCAATGTCATCTTCACCCCCTATCTCCTCGTCACTGGAGCCAACTTGGCAGTATGCTGCAGCTGCTGGGGCAACATGAGTGCCAGTTATTTGTGTGTCATCACTGGCACCCCCTTCCTTAAGGTTGATTATACTCCCTTCCTCAACCTCAGAGATTGAATCAGAGCACTGTACTTGCTGCGCATCCTCAAGCAGCATGTCACTGTCATTGTAGTCAAACAATTCAGCTGACTCCTCCATGTGTGATAGCGAGGCTATGGCAGGAGTAGCTGTGGACATGGAGGCTGCATTAGATGCTTTGGCAGCTGAGGTGGACTGTAAAGCACTAGAAGCCTGGCTGGCAGAGGACTCGGAGGATGAGGATGGCCTGGTTAGCCAATCCACCAAATCCTCTGTATGTTGCTGCTGCTTAAGAAGACGGCCAGCACCAGTTAGAAAGGTCAAGCGTGCCCCTGCAGAGGATGCACCACGTCCACCACGACCAGAGGCACAGCCTCCTGACACAGGGGCTGCTTGCCCTCTTATCTGTGTCTGGGAGCGTCTGCCTGTCCTTTTTGTTCTTTCAGACATAGTGAATGATATATAGATTAAATATATATAGAACTCTGATTAAACTCTGGGATAAAGATTAAAGATTTACAGAACTCTGGTATAACTCAGTGAGACACCCTCAGTGAGACATAGCTGGTAGCCAGTGACAAGACACAGATTACAATTCCCTCCTATAAATCATTGAGACCCCCCTGATGGGTGGCAGTGAGAAGACACAAATTACAATTTGCATAAATCTGCTAGAAGTATGTGGACCCCCTGATGGGTGGCAGTGAGAAGCCACAGATTACAAGTCTCAGAAGCCTCCTATAAATCAGTGTGACCCCCTGATGGGTGGCAGTGAGAAGACACAATTACAATTCGCATAAATCTGCTAGAAGTATGTGGACCCCCTGATGGGTGGCAGTGAGAAGCCACAGATTACAAGTCTCAGAAACCTCCTATAAATCAGTGTGACCCCTTGATGGTGGCAGTGGAGAAGCCACAGATTACAAATCTCAGAAACCTCCTATAAATCAATGTGACCCCCTGATGGGTGGCAGTGAGAAGAAACAAATTACAATTCGCATAAATCTGCTAGAAGTATGTGGGACCCCCTGATGGTGGCAGTGAGAAGCTACAGATTACAAGTCTCAGAAACCTCCTACAAATCAGTGTGACCCCCTGATGGGTCGCAGTGAGAAGCCACAGATTACAAATCTCAGAAACCTCCTATAAATCAGTGAGACCCCCTGATGGGTGGCAGTGAGAAGACACAAATTACAATTTGCATAAATCTGCTAGAAGTATGTGGGACCCCCTGATGGGTGGCAGTGAGAAGCCACAGATTACAAGTCTCAGAAGCCTCCTATAAATCAGTGTGACCCCCTGATGGGTGGCAGTGAGAAGACACAAATTACAATTCGCATAAATCTGCTAGAAGTATGTGGGACCCCCTGATGGGTGGCAGTGAGAAGCCACAGATTACAAGTCTCAGAAACCTCCTATAAATCAGTGTGACCCCTTGATGGGTGGCAGTGAGAAGCCACAGATTACAAATCTCAGAAACCTCCTATAAATCAATGTGACCCCCTGATGGGTGGCAGTGAGAAGAAACAAATTACAATTCGCATAAATCTGCTAGAAGTATGTGGGACCCCCTGATGGGTGGCAGTGAGAAGCTACAGATTACAAGTCTCAGAAACCTCCTACAAATCAGTGTGACCCCTTGATGGGTCGCAGTGAGAAGCCACAGATTACAAATCTCAGAAACCTCCTATAAATCAGTGAGACCCCCTGATGGGTGGCAGCCAGTGAGAACACACGGATTATAACAATTCCCAAATATTTTGTAGAAATTATTGACCCCAAAATACTTGCTGGCAGTGACAAGAGACAGATCACCTCAATTCCTAGATATTTAGTAAAAATTAGTGACCCCCAAAATACTGCGTGGCACTGGCTGTGTGACAAGACGCAGATCACCTCAATTCCCAAATGTTTTGTAGAAATTTGTGAGACCCCCAAAATACTTGCTGGCAGTGACAAGACACAGAAGATCACCTCAATTCCCAAATGTTTTGTAGAAATTTGTGAGACCCCCAAAATACTTGCTGGCAGTGACAAGACACAGATCACCTCAATTCCAAATGTTTTGTGAAAATTTGTGAGACCCCCAAAATACTTGCTGGCACCAGTGACAAGACACAGATCACCTCAATTCCCAAATGTTTTGTAGAAATTTGTGAGACCCCCAAAATACTTGCTGGCAGTGACAAGACACAGATCACCTCAATTCCCAAATGTTTTGTGAAAATTTGTGAGACCCCCAAAATACTTGCTGGCAGTGACAAGACACAGATCACCTCAATTCCCAAATGTTTTGTGGATATTTGTGAGACCCCCAAAATACTTGCTGGCAGTGACAAGACACAGAAGATCACCTCAATTCCCAAATGTTTTGTAGAAATTTGTGAGACCCCCAAAATACTTGCTGGCACCAGTGACAAGACAGAGATCACCTCAATTCCCAAATGTTTTGTGGAAATTTGTGAGACCCCCAAAATACTTGCTGGCAGTGACAAAACACAGAAGATCACCTCAATTCCCAAATGTTTTGTAGAAATTTGTGAGACCCCCAAAATACTTTCTGGCACCAGTGACAAGACACAGATCACCTTAATTCCCAAATGTTTTGTGGAAATTTGAGAGACCCCCAAAATACTTGCTGGCACCAGTGACAAGACGCAGATCACCTCAATTCCCAAATGTTTTGTAGAAATTTGTGAGACCCCCAAAATACTTGCTGGCAGCCAGTGACAAAACACAGATCACCTCAATTCCCAAATGTTTTGTGGAAATTTGTGAGACCCCCAAAATACTTGCTGGCAGTGACGACAAGACACAGATCACCTCAATTCCCAAATGTTTTGTAGAAATTTGTGAGACCCCCAAAATACTTGCTGGCAGCCAGTGACAAGACACAGATCACCTCAATTCCCAAATGTTTTGTAGAAATTTGTGAGACCCCCAAAATACTTGCTGGCAGTGACAAGACACAGAAGATCACCTCAATTCCCAAATGTTTTGTAGAAATTTGTGAGACCCCCAAAATACTTGCTGGCAGTGACAAGACACAGAAGATCACCTCAATTCTCAAATGTTTTGTGGAAATTTGTGAGACCCCCAAAATACTTGCTGGCAGTGACAAGACACAGAAGATCACCTCAATTCTCAAATGTTTTGTAGAAATTTGTGAGACCCCAAAAATACTTGCTGGCACCAGTGACAAGACACAGATCACCTCAATTCCCAAATGTTTTGTGGAAATTTGTGAGACCCCCAAAATACTTCCTGGCACCAGTGACAAGACACAGATCACCTCAATTCCCAAATGTGTTGTAGAAAGGAGACCCCCCAGACCCCCCCAGTAGCGTGGCAGACCGGCAGTAAGAACACACAACAATCTCCGATGAAATCTCCTCTCAAATGCGTGGTGAAGCCGTGCGTGGAAACCTTATATAGTGTGCTGCGGGACTTAGCTCTGTGAGCCCATGATTGGGCAACATTTGCCCAATCAGGACTCTTGATTGGCATACTGTTGATCCTGTCTTGCACCAGACCTGTGGTCAGGTGCAAGGCTGTAGTCAATTACCAGCTTAAGGCCAGTGGGAAAGTGCATTGTGGTCCATTGTGATGCATTGTGGTCGAACATGCGCCGAACACCCGGAAATGTTCAGAGTTCACGAGCAGACCGAACAGGCTAAGTTCGGTTCGAACTCCGAACCGTCTGAATCGAACAGCTCATCCCTACTGGGTATGTGATGTGAAACACTCTGCTGTGCTGGGTATGTGATGGCTCTCTGAATAACCCTGTATATGTGGGAGTTTGGCGTAACTCAGGGACTGATCAGTAATGAGAGCTGTAATTATTATTTAATCATTATGGAATGTCTCCTCAGGGCCGGATTAACGTAGGGGCGGATGGAGCGGTCGCTCTAGGCCCCATTCTGAAAATAGGCCCACAGCAAGGTGTCCAAAGACAGGCCTGCCAGTGCCACACATCGTCCTCAGGACAATGCGACCTGGCAGTTGAGTGTGGTGGCAGCTAACAGACTGTGCACGGAGCAATAGGGGGGGGGAGGAATACAGTGTGCCGGCGTGCGGATGAATCCGCTCAGCCTGCACTGTCCTGCCTCTGTGCTACCTCACCCTATTGAGAACAACAGGCCACAGGCACAGCATGCCAGCGCACGAGGAGCAGGGAAGTCTTTAGCACGGGCAGCTACTCCTTGAGCCCACAGAAATCCTGTCCTTGGGGGCCTCCTCCCCTCTGTGGTGACAGGTGACCGCTGAGATGATGAGGCATCTTGGGAAATGAGTTTGGCTCCTCCCCTCCTCCACACCATGCAGTTCCCTTGCATCAAGGACTCAGGAAGCAGGCAGTGCTGCTGCTCAGTTCTGCTCTGCTAGCCTGACTGAGACTGAGACAGTCCCTACAGCATGCAGTAAGAAGCAGGGCTCTGCTTAAAAGACCCCCTGCTCCCCCAGCCCTCCCTCCATTTTCCTCCAGCTTGTCTCTGGCACAAGTTCATTTATGAGTAAATGTTTATATATGAAGTGTGTGATGTGTCTATGTGTATATATGAAGTGTGTGTGTCTATTATATGCATATATGAAGTGTGTGATGTGTCTATTATATGTATATATGAAGTGTGTGATGTGTCTATTATATGTATACTAGTTGTAAAGCCTGCCCAGAGGGCAGTCTATTGTGGATATACTGCCCCAGCTCATGGATATACTGCCCCAGCTCGTGGATACTGCCCCAGCTCGTGGATATTGCCCCAGCTCGTGGATACTGCCCCCGCACGTGGATACTGCCCCAGCTCGTGGATATGCCCCCCAGCTCGTGGATATGCCCCCCAGCTCGTGGATACTGCCCCCGCACGTGGATACTGCCCCCGCACGTGGATACTGCCCCAGCACATGGATATTTGCCCCCAGCTCATGGATTTGCCCCAGCACGTGGATACTGCCCCAGCACGTGGATACTGCCCCCGCTCGTGGATACTGCCCACGCTCGTGGATACTGCCCCAGCACGTGGATACTGCCCCAGCACGTGGATACTGCCCCCGCACGTGGATATTTGCCCCCAGCTCATGGATTTGCCCCAGCACGTGGATACTGCCCCCGCACGTGGATACTGCCCCCGCACGTGGATATTTGCCCCCAGCTCATGGATTTGCCCCAGCTCATGGATTTGCCCCAGCTCATGGATTTGCTCAGCTCATGGATTGCCCCCAGCTCATGGATTTGCCCCCAGCTCATGGATTTGCCCCAGTCATGGATTTGCCCCAGCTCATGGATTTGCCCCAGCTCATGGATTTGCTCAGCTCATGGATTTGCCCCAGGTCATGGATTTGCTCAGCTCATGGATTTGCCCCCAGCTCATGGATTTGCCCCCAGCTCATGGATTTGCCCCAGGTCATGGATTTGCCCCAGCTCATGGATTTGCCCCAGCTCATGGATTTGCTCAGCTCATGGATTTGCCCCAGGTCATGGATTTGCTCAGCTCATGGATTTGCCCCCAGCTCATGGATTTGCCCCCAGCTCATGGATTTGCCCCAGGTCATGGATTTGCCCAGCTCATGGATTTGCCCAGCTCATGGATTTGCCCCCAGCTCATGGATTTGCCCCAGGTCATGGATTTGCCCCAGGTCATGGATTTGCCCAGCTCATGGATTTGCCCCAGGTCATGGATTTGCCCAGCTCATGGATTTGCCCCCAGGTCATGGATTTGCCCCAGGTCATGGATTTGCCCAGCTCATGGATTTGCCCCAGGTCATGGATTTGCCCAGCTCATGGATATGGCCCCCCAGCGCTCATACTTACCTGTCGAGCCTCGCCAGGGAAGTGAAGATTTCCCCGCTTCCTGTTTTTGAAGGACCCAAGCCCCGGTCACGTGACCGGGGCTTGGGTCCTTCAAAGCGAAGCGAGGGAACTTTCCTCCGCCGCTCGGGGGGTAGGATGCGCGCGGCAGCCGGGTAGAGGCTGCGCCTCTACCCGGCTGCCGCGCGCATCCTACCCCTGAGCGGCGGAGGGAACTTTCCCTTCGCCGCTCGGGGACCCGTTAGATGCGCACAGCAGCCGGGTAGAGGCTGCGCTCGCAGCCTCTACCCGGCTGCCGCGCGCATCCAACCCCGAGCGGCGGGGAAACTTTCCCTTCGCCGCTCGGGGGTTGGATGCGCGCGGCAGCCGGGTAGAGGCTGCGAGCGCAGCCTCTACCCGGCTGCTGTGTGCATGTGTAACCGCCGCGGCGAGCCGGCAGCCGGCTCGTGCCGCGGCGGTTGCATGCGCGCGCAACCAACCGCCGCTGGTTGCGCGCGCATGCGCAGTAGGGCTTTGGCGACGGACAGCCAAAGCCTTACTCTATTATAATATAGATATGAAGTGTGTGATGTGTCTATTATATGTATGTATGTATATATATATTATATGATGTGTGTATTATGTGTATATATGATGTGGTAATGTGTGTGTATGTATATTAGGTGTAAGTGAATATAATGTGGAAATTGTATATAATGTGTACATGTAAAGTATATAGAATGTACGTGTACAAAGGATGTATATACAATAGTAAGTGTATATTTATGTGTACACACAGATAATGTTTTTCCCACAGTAGGTGTATAAAGGATGTGTAATTGTAATTTTTTTAATAAAATAAATAGATTTAGTTTTGAGACAAGCCTATGTCTGTTTTTTTTGGGTTTTTTTAAGGATGCTGGGGTGGAGAGCAAAATTCCAAGGGGGGGCCCAAGAAAATGTTTGCACAGGGCCCAGTCAATATTAAAGACGGCCCTGACGAGGAGTAATAGAAAGAAACTGCTCAGAGCCCAGCAGGCACTGCCAGTCTGCCACGCCAACGTTGCAAGTCCAGCCTGTCTCTCATCAGTGTGCCCAGCTCCCAGGCGGCAAGATCAGTGCCACAAACAGCCAGCTGAGCGCTTGCCACCATTGAGGTTAGTTTGGTGGAGCCAACTTTTTATGCCAATAAAAAGTTTTTATTGTGTATATGAGTATTTGCTCTGCCCTGGAGAAGGGGCTCTGTAGAGAATCGTGTATCCCCTTTGCTGCTGACCCATGCATCACCCCTGTGAGCTGAGCTCATTGTCACCATTTTGTGTCTGTCATGCTTAACCCCTTCGCTGCTGAGCCATTTCACCCCGGGTGCTGAGCTAATTTTTACCGTTTTGTGCTCATCATGTTTAAACGCGATTTGAAGTCATGTTTTATTGTAGGACCCAGACATATTATATATCTTTATTTTCAGCAGACTTGGCACATTCAGAATATATACTTTTATGTATACGTCATGTCCTGTCAGAATGCTGTATCAAAAAATGTAAAAACGTGAATTTCCATTCATCTACAGCATGTAAAATATTTTTTTTCCCCATTTTATCATCCAAGCCTTTGCGGTTATATATTCTATGGGGTACACTTGTTCAAATAGAAATGGGAACCTGTAGCTGTATATTAGCGATTTTAGCTAAAACGAAAAAACTAAATTTTTCGTTAGTGCAGCATCATTGTTCACATTATAACTGAAAAGTGAACAATAGTGCAGCATTAATAAACATTTTTTTATTTTTTTACACGTAACATGGTCATGTTTGGTATCTAAAGACAATGCTTTTGTCTTTTCCAATGCTACCAAACATGACCCTCTGCCACAGATCGGGAGATACATGGGTCCAAAGGACCTTATCTCCGCCATAGGGATTTCCATAAAAGGCCCCGGAGGCATGACTGACATCCAAGGTGTCAGCCACCTCCGGAGAAGTCTGCGATCCGGCACCAGATCAAGGACTGGCACCTACGGGGTTAAAGAGAGGCATTGCTGGAAAGGTCAGACTGTGACCTTTCCAGCAATGCCTCTCTTTTTTTCTCTCACTTCTCCGAATCAGGAGGAGGAGGAGTGGTCCGAAGGACCCCCTCCTCGCTTTCAGGCACTCTGCCTTGGGGGCGCCTGACGCTGATGTCATCGCGCCAGGAGGGGTTTAAAAGCTTTGTCTGACCTTTTCATTTTATTTCTAAAAATAGGCCAACCAAAATTCTCAGCACCAGGCCCATGATACTCTTAATCCGGCCCTGTGTCTCCTCCATGTTCTATACCAGGATATTATTTTGGTTTCCTCTTTTTCCCCCCTGTCTGTTCTTTCACCATAAGAGCTTGTGGGCACTTTTCCTTTCCCTGTGCTAAAACGGGGACATTAAGGTGGATAATGTACGCCTGCAGGTTTCCCCTTTAGTATCTCTGTTTTAGCTCCATATTACGGGTCAGGTGTTACTTCAGAAGCCTGCCCCGTAACGCAGCGCTGAGCGCCGCTATGAGTACCACCTCCTGCAGTCCATAGGACTCCATGGAGGCTTGTGCTGCCCGCCGCGTGACAAGCAGGATCTTGCCTCTCGTGAGATCTTGCAGGTCCGCAAATTGATTCATAGAGGGAGACTGGGGACTTTTTGTTCCCAGTCTGACACTGCTCCTGGCGGTGAGAAGTGGCAGATCGGCACACCGTTCTCGCCGCGGGTCGAGAGGTGAGTATCTTATTTTTTGGGGGGGTTTGGGGGTGATAAATGATTCTGCAGAAGTGATATCAGTTAGAACCAGCTTCTAGCCTGTGGTTAAGTTCTTCATTCTCACATCATTGCGGTTATTAGCATTAGGACTACAAAGTATAGGGAGCGCAAAATACAGTAAGCTCGTGCAAGCTAACACAATCACTGATGCTGTAATGGGTTTAGCGTTAGTGATGTAATATGGGGGCATGTACCAAAGTCACTTATCCTTATGTTAACGCTTACTCACCTGAACACCACAGCTGATGTTCTCTATGGAATAGGGCAGCCCATGCTCTACTCTCTCATCATATCTCCATGTCACCTGTGCAGGAGCCATGTATGTAAGATACAAGTTCTCACTTACAATACACAGGGCCATGCAACCTGCATGACGAATTATTAATTATCTAAACCTTGATGGCCCCCACGATGTTAAAACAACTGTTAATTAATGTTTGTACACAACGCACAGTTGTTACGTCTCAACCCTGCCCCCTGGTGGTGGGATCAGGGATTTTCTAGTCTGTCTGGTTTTCTTGTTCAGGCTCTACAGACCATTCCCATTGGGCTGATGGTCTGCAGTCACATGATCTGCTTAGCCCTATATATAGGGCCAACCAGGCATTTGATCCTTGGATCAGGATAGACTAAGTCTGAGATCCTCTAGATCCTGTTCCTCGTGTTTTTTCTAGTTCAAGTTCTGATAATCTGTGTATGACTCTTTGGCTCTGATTTCTGGATATTCTTTAGTTTGCTCCCTAAGTACTTTCTGCTATCTGATATCTCGTTCATGACCTGGCTTGGCTTCTGGAACTTCTTCTGTATGTATCTTGTGCTGTTACAGTTATATTCATTTAGATGGGGATTTATACTGTACAAGGTGGAAAGCCTGCCCAGAGGGCAGTCTATTGTGGGTATACTGCCCCAGCTCGTGGATACTGCCCCAGCTCGTGGATATTGCCCCAGCTCGTGGATATACTGCCCCAGCTCGTGGACATACTGCCCCAGCACGTGGATACTTCCCCAGCTCGTGGATATATTGTCCCAGCGCGTGGATACTGCCCCAGCTCGTGGATATATTGCCCCAGCTCGTGGATACTGGCCCAGCTCGTGGATATTGCCCCAGCTCGTGGATATTGCCCCAGCTCGTGGATATTGCCCCAGCACGTGGATATTGCCCCAGCTCGTGGACATTTGCCCCCAGCTCGTGGATATTTTTCCCCAGCTCGTGGATATTTGCCCCCAGCTCATGGATATTTGCCCCCAGCTCATGGATATTGCCCCCCAAGCTGTCATGGATATTTGCCCCCAGCACATGGATATTTGCCCCCAGCTCATAGATATTTGCCCCAGCTCATGGATATTGCCCCAGCACATGGATATTTGCCCCCAGCTCATGGATATTGCCCCAGCACATGGATATTTGCCCCCAGCTCGTGGATATTGCCCCCCAAGCTGTCATGGATATTTGCCCCCAGCTCATGGATATTTGCCCCAGCACATGGATATTTGCCCCCAGCACATGGATATTTGCCCCCAGCACATGGATATTTGCCCCAGCTCATAGATATTGCCCCAGCACATGGATATTTGCCCCCAGCTCATGGATATTGCCCCAGCACATGGATTTTGCCCCCAGCTCGTGGATATTGCCCCCCAAGCTGTCATGGATATTTGCCCCCAGCTCATAGATATTGCCCCAGCACATGGATATTTGCCCCCAGCTCATGGATATTGCCCCCCAAGCTGTCATGGATATTTGCCCCCAGCACATGGATATTGCCCCAGCTCATAGTAAATATTTGCCCCAGCACATGGATATTTGCCCCCAGCTCATAGATATTGCCCCAGCACATGGATATTTGCCCCAGCACATGGATATTTGCCCCCAGCACATGGATATTTGCCCCCAGCTCATAGATATTTGCCCCCAGCACATGGATATTTGCCCCAGATCAGACCCCAGACCAGACATGGGCGGCTGTTCGAATGCCCTATCGGCATTCGGACAGCCGCCCCATGAGCTCAGGCATACTTACCTGCTGAGCGGCGCCGGAGAAGTGAAAGTTTCCCCGCTTCCACTCGTTGAAGGATCCAAGCCGCGGTCACGTGGGACCCCCACGTGACCGGGGCTTGGGTCCTTCAAAAAGCGGAAGCGAGGGAACTTTCCCTTCGCCGCTCGGGGGACGGGTTGGATGCACACAGCAGCCGGGTAGAGGCTGCGCTCGCAGCCTCTATCCAGCTGCCGCGCGCATCCAACCCCCGAGCGGCGGAGGGAACTTTCCCTTCGCCGCTCGGGGTTGGATGCGCGCGGCAGCCGGGTAGAGGCTGCGAGCGCAGCCTCTACCCGGCTGCTGTGTGCATGTGTAACCGCCGCGGCGAGCCCACAGCCAGCTCGTGCCACGGCGGTTGCATGCGCGCGCAACCAACCGCCGTTGGTTGCGCGCGCATGCGCAGAGTAAGGCTTGGCGACGGACACGCCAAGCCTTACTCAATTATATTATAGATAGATAGTCCTTATGCTGCACAGTTGTTACGTCTCAACCCTGCCCCCTGGTGGTGGGATCAGGGATTTTCTAGTCTGTCTGGTTTTCTTGTTCAGGCTTTCCAGACCATTCCCATTGGGCTGATGGTCTGCAGTCACATGATCTGCTTAGCCCTATATATAGGGCCAACCAGGCATTTGATCATTGGATCAGGATAGACTAAGTCTGAGATCCTCTAGATCCTGTTCCTCATGTTTTTTCTAGTTCAAGTTCTGATAATCTGTGTATGACTCTTTGGCTCTGATTTCTGGATATTCTTTAGTTTGCTCCCTAAGTACTTTCTGCTATCTGATATCTCGTTCATGACCTGGCTTGGCTTCTGGAACTTCTTCTGTATGTATCTTGTGCTGTTACAGTTATATTCATTTAGATGGGGATTCATACTGTACAAGATGGAAAGCCTGCCCAGAGGGCAGTCTATTGTGGGTATACTGCCCCAGCTCGTGGATACTGCCCCAGCTCGTGGATATTGCCCCAGCTCGTGGATATACTGCCCCAGCTCGTGGACATACTGCCCCAGCACGTGGATACTTCCCCAGCTCGTGGATATATTGTCCCAGCGCGTGGATACTGCCCCAGCTCGTGGATATATTGCCCCAGCTCGTGGATACTGGCCCAGCTCGTGGATATTGCCCCAGCTCGTGGATACTGGCCCAGCTCGTGGATATTGCCCCAGCTCGTGGATATTGCCCCAGCACGTGGATATTGCCCCAGCTCGTGGATATTTGCCCCAGCTCGTGGATATTTTTCCCCAGCTCGTGGATATTTGCCCCCAGCTCATGGATATTTGACCCCAGCTCATGGATATTGCCCCCCAAGCTGTCATGGATATTTGCCCCAGCACATGGATATTTGCCCCCAGCTCATAGATATTGCCCCCAGCTCATGGATATTGCCCCAGCACATGGATATTTGCCCCCAGCTCATGGATATTGCCCCAGCACATGGATATTTGCCCCCAGCTCGTGGATATTGCCCCCCAAGCTGTCATGGATATTTGCCCCCAGCTCATGGATATTTGCCCCAGCACATGGATATTTGCCCCCAGCACATGGATATTTGCCCCAGCTCATAGATATTGCCCCAGCACATGGATATTTGCCCCCAGCTCATGGATATTGCCCCCCCCAAGCTGTCATGGATATTTGCCCCCAGCTCATAGATATTGCCCCAGCACATGGATATTTGCCCCCAGCTCATGGATATTGCCCCCCAAGCTGTCATGGATATTTGCCCCCAGCACATGGATATTTGCCCCAGCTCATAGTAGATATTTGCCCCAGCACATGGATATTTGCCCCCAGCTCATAGATATTGCCCCAGCACATGGATATTTGCCCCAGCACATGGATATTTGCCCCCAGCACATGGATATTGCCCCCAGCTCATAGATATTTGCCCCCAGCACATGGATATTTGCCCCAGATCAGACCCCAGACCAGACATGGGGCGGCTGTTCGAATGCCCTATCGGCATTCGGACAGCCGCCCCATGAGCTCAGGCATACTTACCTGCTGAGCGGCGCCGGAGAAGTGAAAGTTTCCCCGCTTCCGCTCGTTGAAGGATCCAAGCCGCGGTCACGTGGGACCCCCACGTGACCGGGGCTTGGGTCCTTCAAAAAGCGGAAGCGAGGGAACTTTCCCTTCGCCGCTCGGGGGACGGGTTGGATGCACACAGCAGCCGGGTAGAGGCTGCGCTCGCAGCCTCTATCCAGCTGCCGCGCGCATCCAACCCCCGAGCGGCGGAGGAACTTTCCCTTCGCCGCTCGGGGGTTGGATGCGCGCGGCAACCGGGTAGAGGCTGCGAGCGCAGCCTCTACCCGGCTGCTGTGTGCATGTGTAACCGCCGCGGCGAGCCCACAGCCAGCTCGTGCCACGGCGGTTGCATGCGCGCGCAACCAACCGCCGTTGGTTGCGCGCGCATGCGCAGAGTAAGGCTTGGCGACGGACACGCCAAGCCTTACTCAATTATAGTATAGATAGATAGTCCTTATGCTGCACAGTTGTTACGTCTCAACCCTGCCCCCTGGTGGTGGGATCAGGGATTTTCTAGTCTGTCTGGTTTTCTTGTTCAGGCTCTACAGACCATTCCCATTGGGCTGATGGTCTGCAGTCACATGATCTGTGCACTGCACATTCTTCCAGATCCTCTCGCTCTAGACATTCAACGTTAAGCGACAAGCTAATAGAGGCCCGTGCTGATGCGGAGTCAAAGAAAGTGCAAGGCTCCTTTGCTAAAAAACAAGCAGAGTTAGAGGCCCGCCAAGCAGAGTTAGAAGCTCACAGCAAAGCCCGCCAAGCAGAGTTAGAAGCTCACAGCAAAGCCCGCCAAGCAGAGTTAGAAACTCACAGCAAAACCCACCAAGCAGAGTTAGAAGCCCGCTAAGCAGAGACGGCATCCCAAATCAAGATTCTGCAAATGGAAAAGGAGGAAGCAGCTGCCGTAGCGAGGCTGAAGGTCCTCGAAGAAGCAATGGGACAAAGTACTAATGCAGACTGCCCTATCCCAGCAGAACTGGAAGACCCAGTCGAACGCACTAGCGAATACGTTTTACAGCATAACATTTGCAACAATACACAGTCATCTCCTGTACCTCCTCCTAACACTGTTCTGACTCTCAATGCAGAGACCTCTCAGCTCCAAATGCCTGAGCCTCTTCCAGTCCACAACACAAGAACATCTATGCAGCAAATCACATCAACTCAGTCTGCCAGCAAGGTGAATCCCAGTGACAAGCCGCAGCTCAAGCCGCAGCCAGCAGAAGCCTTAGAGGCTACACCAAAGTTAAACGCTCTTGCAACATCATTTTATCCTTGTAAACTTCACCCTTCATCACCAGAGAACTTTAACACCCAAGCGGTTCCTCAAGTTACTTTGGCACCAAAGAGTGAGAGATCAGACTTGACTGACTTCGCCAGATATATGATACGCCGAGAGCTCATTAACACCAGCCTCTCAAGGTTCGACGACTGTCCAGAGAGCTACAGGGCCTGGAGATCAACCTTCAAGGCTGCTATTGCTGATCTGAACCTTACTACCAAGGAGGAACTTGATTTGCTCATAAAGTGGCTGGGGCCAGAATCCACAGATCGTGTTAAAAGACTGAGAACAGTACATGCTGACCACCCGGATGCAGGTCTGCGTGGGCAAGACTTGAGCAAGCTAATGGCAGCGCTGAAGCCATAGAAGGCGCTCTGTTCAAGAGACTGCAAAACTTCCCAAAAATGGGTAACAAGGACTATCGCAAGCTCCAAGAACTGAGTGATCTACTCATGGAGCTAGAGTTGGCAAAGACAGACCCACGTCTACCTGGACTAAGCTTCCTGGACACTGCTCATGGTGTAAATCCAGTGGCGTCTAAACTGCAATACGGCCTGCAAGAGAAATGGGCGCAACACCGCTCAAGATACAAAAGAGACTACAACGTATCCTTCCCTCCATTCTCATATTTTTGCAGGTTCATCAGCGAACAAGCCTGGACAAGAAACGGTCCCAGCTTCAGCGAAACCAACTTGTCAGCTTCATCATCATCACCAGCATCCTCATCAAGGTATGATAACACAGCGGCTACACGTAGAGACTTTAATAGAACAATATCTGTTAAAAGGACAGTCATCTCACCACCCGTGTCCTCTCTTGCAAACCAGAGGGATTCGGGTGATAGCGATAAAGATCCTAATCGTCAGTGCCTATTCACAAGAAGCCTCACCCTTTAAAGAAATGTCGTGGCCTTAGGGCAAAGACTTTACAAGAGCGCAGGGAGATTCTTCAAAAACTTGGGGTATGCTACAGGTGCTGTGCCTCTTACGGACATTTTGCTAAAGACTGTAAAGTTGTCATCAAGTGCACAGAATGCAGCAGCGATAGACATGTTACAGCTATGCACCCTACTCCACTTCCAGACAACCCACAGCAGCTACCTACCTCTGCACCTGTCTCAAATCATGGCGGGGAGCAACAAGGTAATGCTCCAGCTATAGGGAATATTTCTTCTTCATGCACGGAAGTCTGCGGAGAAGGCTTAGATTACAAATGCTGTGCCAAAGTATGCCTGGTCAAGATATACCCAGAGGGTCAACCTGAGAAAGTCACGAAGATGTATGCCATATTAGATGAACAGAGCAACAGATCGCTTGTTAAGCCTAAATTCTTTGAGATCTTCAGCATAAAGGGACATGCAACACCGTATACTCTCAGAACCTGTTCTGGTCGTGTAGAGACTTTCGGCAGAAGGGCCAACGGGTTTATGGTCTCTCACGTCAAGGGGAGAGAGGGAATACTCCTACCAACATTAGTTGAATGTGACCAGATACCAGACAAAAGGGAAGAGATTCCTACTCCAGAGGCTGCATATCACCATCCGCACATAAGACATCTTGTAGATGAGATTCCAGTAATGGACATGAATGCTGAAATCTTGGTCCTGCTAGGAAGAGACATTCTCAGAGTACATAAAGTACGCGAACAGTGCAACGGACCTGACGATGCCCCTTATGCACAAAGACTTGACCTGGGCTGGGTAATAGTGGGCAATGTATGCTTGGATAAAATGCACACGTCATCTGAGATCCACTCCTTCAAAACTCACGTGTTAGGAAACGGACGTGTATCCCACTTCAAACCGTGTCCTCACCATTATGAAGTAAAGGCGAAGCCTCTTGACAGCATCTGTGTGTCCGACGTCACTCTTATCCTCTGTGATGACAACCTAGGTACCACAGTGTTCTGTACTTGTCACGAACTATCACGGGAGACTGTGTTGTCAGAGCGGTGGGAACCCAGAGAGCGGAGTATGCCAGATCGTATAAGCCACTACACGAAGGGTAAGATGAAATTGTACAACCTTATTCGTGGTAGTAACCGAGACGTCGGGAGTAAGTAGGAGTAGACGTGGAGGCACAGTAAGTTGGAGACTTGACACGGCGATCAGTAGGTAACATGAAATACAGAGATGCAGGGATAAGTTCATACAGGGTCGTAGTACTCACGGTAGGTGTGAGGTAAATAGTGGTAAGAGGAGTTCGTAGGATATTGCTGTATACCGTGCTATAGACATGCGAGGAGACTGGAACTACCATGGTAGGTCGAGGTTCTGAAGCGAGCAAGGAGACTGTAGATGCTGCGTTAGAATATGGTACTGGAGCAGATGAGGGGACTGTAAATACCGTGGTAGGCCGTGGTTCTGGAGCAGGCGAGGAGACTGTAGATGCTGCGGTATGCTGTGGTTCTGGAGCAGGCGAGGAGACTGTAGATGCTGCGGTATGCTGTGATTCTGGAGCAGGCGAGGAGACTGTAGACACTGCAGTATGCTGTGGTTCTGGAGCAGGCGAGGAGACTGTAGATGCTGCGGTATGCCGTGATTCTGGAGCAGGCGAGGAGACTGTTGACACTGCGGTATGCTGTGGTTCTGGAGCAGGCGAGGAGACTGTAAATGCTGCGATATGCTGAAGAGAGATAGCTATACACCTTGGCACAAAATACACAGTTATGGTAGCAAGCTCAATAATTGGGCAATTACTCACAGTTCCGTGTCTTCTTTTAAACTGGCCCCTGCCCTGCCTCATTACCTCGCGTCTGACATCATCTCCCGGCGCCGAGGACACCTAATCTCTTCCCAGGGTCTTCGCCGATATAGTGCGCATGCGTGCGCCGGCCGTTGCCTAGTAACGAGGCGTCGGGGAAATGAGCCGCGGCAAGCACTCCGGCTGATCGCGGCTTGCTAGCGGTGAGACGGATGGCGGCATGGACGGGTTCGGCGGTGACCAGGCGGCACCAGGGGGCGATCCTGACAGTACTACAAGTGATGACAACAAAATAGCCTTATCAGTTGAAGACAGAGAATTCATCAAAGTAATGGACAAAGAATTCTTCAAGGATCAGTCTAACAGTTGGGTAGCACCATTACCTCTTCGTGCTGCAAGGGTCAAACTCCCAAACAATTGTGAACAGGCTTCATCCAGAGTCAAGTCACTTCAACGAACACTAAAGAACAGACCCGAAATGAAGGACCATTTCATCGCCTTTATGAAAAGGATCTTTGACAATAATCACGCTGAGCCAGCTCCACCTCTTCGAGAACATGAGGAGTGCTGGTGCCTGCCTTTCTT
This sequence comes from Leptobrachium leishanense, assembly GCA_009667805.1. Lineage (NCBI taxonomy): Eukaryota > Metazoa > Chordata > Amphibia > Anura > Megophryidae > Leptobrachium > Leptobrachium leishanense. The sequence goes on from CM019065.1 coordinate 72,863,242, forward strand.
CGGAGCATATCATCCACGTAAGCCAAAACAAATCAGGGTAGTATTTGACTCCAGTGTCAAGCACCAAGGCATATCCCTGAACAATGTTCTTCTCACTGGTCCTAACCTAACCAACAACCTCATAGGTGTATTCATGAGGTTCAGAAGGGAGCCAGTCGTCACACGCTGCTACACTTCAGCTTCTCTTGCTACAAGTCAGAGAAAGGAACTTCACATCTTCTCAGATGCATCTTCTGATGCCATAGCAGCTGTCGCCTACCACAAGGTCCGGCATTCCTGCTGGATCATCCAGAAGAAACAACAGCTGACGTCTTTGGTCTTCAAAATCCTGACGAAGATCCAGATATTCGTCCTGAAGCCAAAACTCTTGTCACCAGAACTGCACAAAGACTCGTCTTGGGCTGTCAACGCTTTGAACGTTTATCCATCGTGAGAAGCATCTGCCATAATCAATTCTAGACCACTTGTTCCAGTGTCTACAGATCCAGAGAACCCAACCATCCTTACTCCAGCTACTCTTCTTACCCAGAAACTCGGGACTGTTCCTGTTCCACCTGGAAACTTTAAAGCAGGAAAAATGTGCTACGACCAGTGGAAGTGAGTACAACACCTTGCCAACTGCTTCTGGAATCGTTGGAAGATGGAGTATCTTTCCACTCTGCAAGGACACAGGAAATGGCAACGCCTGAACCCGAACATTCAAGTTGGAGATCTCGTTCTCCTCAAGGACCAGCAAGCCAAAAGGATAGAGTGGCCTATGGGACTTATTAAAAAGAGCATCTCTAGCGATGATGGTAAGGTACATAAGGTGGAGGTGAAGGTCGCAAGACAAGGAACTGTAAAGACTTATCACGGAACTTGTTTTGCTCTTACCGCTTGGAGACTGAACTTACTTAGGTCTTCAAGACATCTAGCAAATTACACTGTCGTTATTTGCGCTTGCATAACTACCGTTATGATGTTTATATATAGTGACATTTTCAATGCCAGACGGGGAGTGTGCTGTTACAGTTATATTCATTTAGATGGGGATTTATACTGTATAGATAGTCCTTATGCTGCCACCTAGTGGTCTTTCTGTATTGTACAGGCTTTCTCTTTTTCCCTCACTTTATGATGATGCACTTCCTGTGTGTGTGAAGTTCCACCCTTCTTTCTGAGTAAGAGCTGTATCATGGTGCAGTTAACTAGCAACACATGTCTATTCATCTGCATGTTAAGGACAGCATCATCTTTTGACCGCATAAAACATATCATTCCATCATCTGCTGTAACCTGATGTATGGAATAAAGCAAGTCGTGGAAAGAAACAGTGTTTTGGTGAGTTCAGCTATCTGATAAGGATTGTCCTCGGTGATTGCATCTACTTATACAGGCCAGGCATAGAGGTCTCTGCAAGGGATAAATCGCTATACAACGATCGGAGTCAGAATATATCTTGTCTGTTTAGATTTGTCTGTACGTGTCTAGTTCAGTTGTTCTCACTTTACAGGCATTTGGCCACAAAGCCATATGGTGTGAGTGATTCCCAGGGCTTTGTCTGAACTCCCTGGCTTGGAGTGTGAGGATTTGCAGTGTACTGCATTCATTGTGCATTCACGTATCAATTTCTGTCTGGCATTATATTATTCACATTTTTCAAGTATTGGGTCCTGTCCTGCAGTGTGTAGAATTCATTGTGTTACCTCCTGTTTCCCAAGTGCTGCAAACAAAACCATATACCTGCCCTAAAGGCTTCACTCTACACAGTCTGGGGGCTCCCCATCACCCTATAGGGGGCCTACCGTTACAACAGTACTGTGAGTTTTATTTCCACGGAGCTCTGTGATACGCTCATATACAATACACAGTACTGTGCGTTTTATTGCTGTGGAGCGCTGATACACTGCACGGTACTGTGAGTTTTATTTCCGTGGAGCTCTGCGAAGCACTCATACACACTGCACATTACTGTGGTTTTTATTGCTGTGAAACTCTGAAATAATATTACATTTATACACTGCACATTACTGTGGAGCTCTGTGATACAGCAATACGTATGAGTGTATCACAGAGCTCCTCAGTAATGTGCAGTGTATAAATGTAATACTATTTCATATCAATCTAAGGACTTGTTTGCTTGCCAGTTCTTTATGTTTAAATTTTTTTTTTTTTTTTATTGGGATGTTGGGGGCGGAGAGCAAAATTATGCAGTGGGCGGGCTTTCGGGGGGCCCAAGAAAATGTTTTCCCAGGGTCCAATCAATATTAAAGACGGGCCTGCCCGCACTTCGGGGCAATTCGGCGATTCTAGTTCGCCGACCCTGCGGTGTATTCAGCAAGCACCGCAGGGTCCCCATAGTGCAGGGAAAACTCACTGCAAACCCACCGAACACTCACTAAAAACCCGCCAAACACTCACCAAAAAATTGAAGCCTATGGGATTCGCCTGAATTAACCTGTCGCATTAAACCACCAAACAGCAGGGCACTTAGGCAATTTTCACTGCTGTTCGGTGTTCTCTGAATAGATGAACATTGCTTCTCTATGGGGGATTTCACTGCCCTCAAACAGGCACTGTACATGCAGGCAATTCACCAAAAATTGGTGAACTGCCTGCTCTCTGAATAGACGAATGTCCCCGAAATGTCCCTGTACGCTGAATTTCAGTGTCCGGTTACATTTCGGGGCCAGATCAGCTCTCTCTCTGAATATCCCTGAAAGAAAAACCCACAGGTAACCTCAAGACAAATATAAATTGCTCTGGAAAAAGATGGTGTGGTTGTTTCAAGGAGCACAAAATAAGACGATACTTGAACAAAAATTAGCTCCATGGTCGAGTTGCTAGAAAAAAGCCTATCACTGCACCAATGCCACAAAAAGCCCGTTTTCAATAGGCCTGACAACACCATGTCGTGTCTCACAGCTTCTGGCACACTGTAATTTGGAGTGGCGAGTCCAAAATAGAGCTTTATGGTCACAACCATAAGCGCTATAATTGGAAACAGGTTAACAAGACCTATAGCGACAAGAATATCAGCCCCACTGTGACGTATGGTGGTGGCTCACTGTTTTGGCGGGGGAGCTCTAAATGCACAGGGAATTTTGTGAGAATTGATGGAAAGATGAATGCAGCATGTTATCAGAAAGTACAGGCAGACAAGTTCCATTCTTCTCTACGATAGATGCGCGTGGGATGCGCGTAAAAGAAATGTGTTTTGATGCTCACACATGTTTCCTTTAAAAATGCTACATATATTAGCAATTCTAGTGGGGGATGCAACCTTTTGAGCACAACACCAATATTTGAGGTCACTAATCATTAATATTTTTATGGATACCGAGGAAGAAGTCAATACCTTACTGTCCTCCTCATATCTCACTATGTGCCCGCTTGACCCCATTCCCTCTCATCTGATACCTCCACTCTCCTCCTCACCCCTGTTCTCACACACATCTTCAACCTATCTCTCTCTACCGGCTACTTCCCATCCACCTTCAGACACGCACAGGTTACCCCATTACTAAAGAAACCTTCCCTCGATCCCAACTCTCCATTCAACTACCGTCCTGTATCCCTGCTTCCATTCACCTCTAAGGCTAAGGTCAGACGAGCGCAGTATTAACGTGCGTTTAGCCGCACTTAATCACGGCCGTGCTAGCAGCAAATTATGTCCAATGCCGGGCAACATACGATGAACGGCCGCACATTTGTGCGGCCGCGCAACGCAAGTGGCAAACGAACGCATTTTTTCGAGAACGTCAAACCGCTAGTACTGACGTACAGAGTGCGCTGCGTCCCTAGCGGTGTGTGTGCGTGATTAGGAGACGTCAGACGCTGCTCATGTCCAGCCAACATCACATCCAGACGCAAAAAGTGTTGATATTGATGTGTATTGATAACCGTACAAAATCACAAACGAAAATGCGCATCGTATGACCGCTATCGCGTATTCCGTGAAAAAATGCGTCCATTCGTTCGAACGCACTTTTTCACGGACAACGCGAAAAATGCGTTCGTCTGACCCTAGCCTAAGCTCCTGGAAAAACTAGTCTTCAACCGCCTCTCCCTCTTCCTGTCCTCTAATTCCTTGCTTGATCCCCTGCAATCAGGCTTCCGTTCCCTACACTCAACCGAAACTGCCCTCACCAAGGTCACCAATGACCTCCTAACGGCTAGGAACCATGGCCACTATTCTATTCTCATCCTACTTGACCTCTCAGCTGCTTTTGACACTGTTGATCACCCCCTCCTTCTACAGACTCTCAACTCTCTTGGTCTTTGTGACACTGTGCTCTCTTGGATTCACTCTTATCTGTCTAACAAGTCTTTCTCTGTATCATTTGCTGGTAACTCCTCCTCGTCAATGCCTTTATCAGTTGGTGTACCTCAAGGCTCTGTCCTTGGTCCTCTGCTCTTCTCTATCTACACCTCCTCCCTGGGAAAAATCATTAACAGCTTTTGGCTTTAATTACCACCTGTATGCTGATGATACTCATATCTTCCTCCCTACCCTTGATTTCTCTCCTTCTGTTCTTTCCAAAGTCAGAGACTGTTTATCTGGCATATCCTCCTGGATGGCATCTCACCACCTAAAGATTAACATGTCCAATACTGAGCTTCTACTAATTCCTCCCTCCAGTGCCTACCCATCTCCTGACTTCTCTGTCGTGGTGGAGGGTATCACTATCTCCCCATCAAGCCAGGTTCGCTGCCTCGGAGTTACGCTTGACCCTGCTCTTTCCTTCATCCCCCACATCCAGTCTCTTTCCTCCTCCTGCCACTACCAGTTGCGTAATATCTCCAGAATTCGGCCATTTCTTACCGCTGACACCACAAAGCAACTCATCCATGCCCTTGTAATCTCCCGACTCGACTATTGTAATAATCTTCTAGTTGGCCTCCCTCTCTCCCAGCACGCCCCCCTACAATCCATTCTGAACGCCTCGCCAAGCTCATCCACCTCACCCACCGCTCTGTCTCTGCCGCTCCTCTCTGCGAGTCCCTTCACTGGATCCCCATCCACTGCAGAATTAAATTCAAAATCCTTACCCTGACGTACAAAGCTCTCACTAACTCAGCTCCCCACTACCTGTCCTCCCTAATCACCAAATACACCCCAGCCCGCTCCCTAAGATCAAACAGTGACCTGTGTCTAGCTTCTCCCTGCATCATCTCTTTCCATTATAGACTGCGGGATTTCTCACGTGCAGCCCCATACTCTGCAACGCTCTCCCTCGTACTTTCAGACTTTCCCCTAGTTTCACTTCCTTCAAACGCTCCCTTAAGACATTCCTATTTAGGGAAGCCTACTACCCGACTCGCTGATACACCTCACTGCCCCAACCAGTCCATCACTCTCACCTTGCAGTCCTCTCTGCCTGTTTACACCCCCAACCCTTCTAGATTGTGAGTTCCCACGAGAATAGGGCCCTCGTTTCCTCCTGTACTGGTTTATCAAATGTTGTTCAGTCTCAGTGTATTGTAACCCTGTCTATATTGTGCCTATTGTTCAGCGCTGCGGAATATACTGGCGCTATATACAGTTGTGTTCAAAATTATTCAACCCCCAATGCTGTAAAGGGTTTTAGGGAATTTAGTGTACATTTGTAATTGTATTCAGAATGAAATCCTACAAGGACTTTTAAAAGAACCATATGCAACTAAAATGACATCAATTGGTTTTGTAAGACAGTAGTAAATGTTTCTTTTGTGAATTCTTCATTGACACAATTATTCAACCCCTTAAAGACTACCACTCTGAAGAACAGAGGTTCATTCAAGTGTTTTCAATCAGGTTGAAAACACCTGTGGATGTCACGGAGCAGCAATAAAGCATAATAAGCACCAATTAGGCAGCTTTAAAATGACTGTGATACTCAGCTCCTTCTAGACATTTACTGGTGTGGTTACAAACATGGTGAAGTCAAGAGAATGGTCCAGGAAGACAAGAGAAGAGGTGATTACTCTTCACAGGAAGGGCAATGGCTATAAGAAGATTGCAAAGATGTTAAACATACCAAGAGAGACCATAGGAAGCATCATTCGCAAATTCAAGGCAAAGGGCACTGTTGAAACGCTACCTGGTCGTGGCAGAAAGAAGATGCTGACTTCGACTGCTGTGCACTACCTGAAGCGTAGAGTGGAGAAAAGTCCCCGTGTGACTGCTGAGGAACTGCAAAAAGATTTGTCAGATGTGGGTACTGAAGTTTCAGCTCAGACAATACGGCGCACACTGCGTAATGAAGGCCTCCATGCCAGAACTCCCAGGCACATCCTCCTTGCTGTCTCCAAAGAATAAGAAGAGTCGACTGCAGTATGCCAAAAGTCATGTGGACAAACCACAAAAGTTTTGGGATAGTGTTCTGTGGACTGATGAAACAAAATTAGAACTGTTTGGGCCCATGGATCAACGCTATGTTTGGAGGAGGAAGAACAAGGCCTATGAAGAAAAGAACACC